>JASAND010000626.1:0-50203 GCA_030248195.1 Trissonchulus latispiculum | reverse complement strand
GAGGTCTTACCTTTCCCATATACCTTATGGGGTTTTTTTGAACAACTTTTTCCCCATTTTTGGGGAAATGAGTATGGAGTAGGTAGGGCCCCCCATAGGTCTGTGTACATAGCAGGATTTCGATTTTTTCGGAGATAGTTTTTTCCAAAATGGTCAATCCTTCTGTTCAAGTAAACTTGAACTGGGGCAGGCCGATGGGTCTGAGATTCGGCGAGGAGCATGGTCCCATGGCCCTAATTGCCATGGGGTATATGAATTTTGGATCTGGCCCCTGTAGTTTTCTGGCAAGGGGTCACTAGTTAACGTGTAAAAGGGGGGGTCTGGGCCTACGGAGTAGGCAGCCCTATACATAAGAGTTGCTGGGCTGAGGTTTCGTATTCGAATAGGAACCCCTATATGGTGAATCTAAATGGCCCATTAGTTTCGCTCTAGGACCTATCCATGTGGCTGGGGGGCACTCTGATGATGGTGGGCCCTACCGTGTCGCTACTCTAACTTTAAGCTCTTCTACAGAAATATCTACAGTGAGCAGGTCTCTCTTATTTGGGATTTGGGGTGGGGTGCGGAAGCACTACAGCATAGACTATAGTAGGTTTCGCCCAGACCCCTGTGGCGCCCTGGCCAGGGGTCCGGACCGGGGACCGGGCCCAAAATGGCCAAAAATCGATTTTTCCAGAAGTGGCCAAGTTTAATATCAAATGAAAGCCCTTGATGAGGCGAACATTTTTGTCATTGGAGGACCCCTCCAAAGTGGACCCAGCGGCCTGTGGCGCCCTGACCAGGTCCGGACCGGTCCGAAATGGTCAAAAATCGATTTTTCTAAAAGTGGCCAAGTTTGGTATCAAATGAAAGCCCTTGGTGAGGCGAACATTTTTGTCATTGGAGGACCCCTCCAAAGTGGACCCAGCGGCCTGTGGCGCCCTGACCAGGTCTGGACCGGTCCAAAATGGCAAAAATAGATTTTTCTAAAAGTGGCCAAGTTTGGTATCAAATGAAAGCCCTTGATGAGGCGAACATTTTTTGTCATTGGAGGACCCCTCCAAAGTGGACCCAGCGGCATGTGGTGCCCTAACCAGGTCCGGACCGGTCCGAAATGGTCAAAAATCGATTTTTCTAAAAGTGGCCAAGTTTGGTATCAAATGAAAGGCCTTTTGTGAGGCGAACATTTTTTGTCATTGGATGTCCCCTCCAGAGTGGACCCAGCGGCCTTTGGCGCATTGACCAGGGTCCGGACCGGTCCAAAATGGCCAAAAATCGATTTTTCTAAAAGTGGCCAAGTTTGGTATCAAATGAAAGCCCTTGGTGAGGCGAACATTTTTTGTCATTGGAGGACCCCTCCAAAGTGGCCCCAGTGGCCTGTGGCGCCCTGACCAGGGTCCGGACCGGTCCAAAATGGCCAAAAATCGATTTTTCCAAAAGTGGCCATGTTTGGTATCAAATGAAAGCCCTTGGTGAGGCGAACATTTTTGTCATTGGAAGACCCCTCCAAAGTGGTCCCAGCGGCCTGTGGCGCCCTGGCCAGGGTCCGGACCGGTCCAAAATGGTCAAAAATCGATTTTTCCAAAAGTGGCCATGTTTGGTATCAAATGAAAGCCCTTGGTGAGGCGAACATTTTTTGTCATTGGAGGACCCCTCCAAAGTGGCCCCAGCGGTCTGTGGCGCCCTGACCAGGGTCCGGACTGGTCAAAAATCGATTTTTTAAAAAATTTCCAACTTTGGTATCAAATGAAAGCCCTTGATGAGGGGAACATTTTTTCTCATTTGAGGACCCCTCCAAAGTGGTCCCAGCGGCCTGTGGCGCCCTGACCAGGGTCCGGACTGGTCAAAAATCGATTTTTTAAAAAATTTCCAACTTTGGTATCAAATGAAAGCCCTTGATGAGGGGAACATTTTTTCTCATTGGAGGACCCCTCCAAAGTGGTCCCAGCGGCCTGTGGCGCCCTGGCCAGGGTCCGGACTGGTCAAAAATCGATTTTTTAAAAAAATTGACAAGTTTGTTGTCAAATGAAAGCCCGTGGCAAGGCGAACATTTTTTGTCATTGGAGGACCCCTCCAAAGTGGATCCAGCTACGTGTGGCACCCTGACGAGGGTCCGGACCGGTCCAAAATGGTCAAAAATCGATTTTTCCAAAAGTGGCCAAGTTTGGTACCAAATGAAAGCCCGTGGCGAGGCGAACATTTTTTGTCATTGGAGGACCTCTCTAAAGTGTCCCTAGCCAGCTGTGGCGCCCTGACCAGGGTCCGGACTGGTCAAAAATCGATATTTTATGATGCAGAAACAATTGCGTTTTTTCAAATTTTCCGTACCCCACGCACCGCGACGACCCCCCCCCCCCGGGTGGGAATTCGGCACCCGTCATCCTGTTTTCTGATAACCCCTCTACGAACGTTTTCTGATGCAGAAACAATTGCGTTTTCTCAAAATTTTCCGTACTCCAAGCAGCGCGACGACCCCCCACCCGTGGGAAGTACGGCCCCCCCGAGATCCTGTTTCAGTATAACCCCTCTGTGGACGTTTTGTGATGAAGGAACAATTGCGTTTTTCAAAGTTTCCGTACCCCACGCAGCGCGACGACCCGCCCCCCCCCCCGGTGGGAGTTCGGCCCCCATCGCCCTCCTTTCCGATAGCCCCTCTGTAACTTTTCTGATGCAGAACATTCGTTGTCAAATTTCCGAACGCCACGCGCCGCGACGACCCCCACCCCGCCGGGAGATCGGCCCCCGTCATTCTTTTCCGATAACTCCTCCGGAAATGTTTTCTGATGAAGAAAAATTGCGTTTTCAAATTTTCCGTACCCCACGCACCACGACAACCCCCCCCCCCGGTGGGTGTTCGGCCCCCCGTCATCCTGTTTCCGATAGCCCCTCTGAAACGTTTTCTGATGCTGAAACAATTGCGTTTTCATATTTTCCGTTCCCCCCGCACCGCGACGCCCCCCCCCCCCCCGGTGGGAGTTCGGCCCCCCGTCATACTCTTATCCGATAGCCCCTCTGTAAACGTTTTCTGATGCAGAAACAATTTCGTTGGTTCAATTATTTCGAACGCCACGCACTGCGACGACCCCCCCCACCCCGGTGCGAGTTCGGCCCTCCGCCATTCTGTTTAGCGATAACTCATCTGCGAACGTTTTCTGATGCAGAATCAATTGCGTTTTTTCAAATTTTCCGTACCCCACGCACCGCGACGAGCCTCCCCCCCCCAGGTGGGAGTTCGGCCCCCCATGATCCTGTTTTAGGATAACCCCTCCGGAAACGTTTTCTGATGCAGGAACAATTGTTTTTTCAATTTTTCCGAACCCCACGCAGCGCGACGACCCCCGGTGGGAGTTCGGCCCCCTCTTCCTGTTTTCCGGAAAACCTTCCTAAACGTTTTCTGATGCAGAATCAATTGTTTTTTCAATTTTGCCGTACCCCCCGCAGCGCGACGACCCCCCCCCCCCCAGGTGGGGAGTTCGGCCCCTCCATCCTCTTTTCGGATAACCCCTCCGGAAACGTTTTCTTGAGCAGAAACAATTTTGTTTTTCAGATTTTCCGTACCCCACGCGCCGCGACGACCCCACCGGTGGGAGTTCGGTCCCCCGTCATTCTGTTTTCCGATAACCCCTCTGTAAACGTGGGAGATTTTTTTGAAGAAATGAGCAAAAAATGGTATTTTTTGTCGTATTTTGCATGGTGAAACACAAAAAGTTCTCTGAAATGCCACGATTTAAGCTAAAAATACCCGTTTTTAGGAAAAAAACTCCGGCGAAGCCGGCAAATTTTTTAACATTTTACCATTTCTGGAAACAATGTATATAGACCTCGTTTAGGGGGAAAGCCCAAAATCCGGGGGGAGGCATTTTCGGGGTGCCCTCGCCCCCTACTAAAAAACCCTGCCCTCCGTGGGCGTTCGCACCCCCTCATCCCGTTTTCCGATATACTGACCCCACCCACCTAATTCTCTTTTCAGATAAACCCTTACTTTTTGGGGGGGGATCCCGAGCAAATCACATGGGGTTAGTAAATGTAGTTTAATACAGCACGTGATTTGCCCCGCGGCCGCCCAGCCCCTTACGCCGCGTCCACGTACAACAGTGTATTACATCTACCATGACAATGCGTAACCCTTAATGCGTAACCCTTACACGCAAACAAACCAATATAAAGAGATATTGCTCCGTACAAATGATAAAAATGCCCTAAACATGCTTACAATAGATATATACGTACGTATATATGTACGTCCTGTCTGATTTTTTCAAACCGTTTTTCTGGCACTTTATTCATTTTATATATTAAGCCCTCTTAAAAACGCTAAAGCGGAAAAATGCAAGAAACCAGTGGGAAAAATGCCCTAAACGGGCATGCAATGGCAAGAATAGGGAAAGAAGGAAGGGCGGAAAAATGCCAATATATACGTATATATACTTAACAGTTGGCGCAGAAAATGGTAAGAAACTAGATTCAGCGCCGAATAGGGAAAGCAGTCGGCGCTGAAAATGATAGAAACTAGATTCAGCGCCGAATAGGGAATGCAGATAAAATTGTACGAGAAAGCAGGCGCTCATATCAACATATTGTAATTCACGAGCATAATACCCATTCACAGTTAATGAGATTACCGTATGGAAGGTAACATTGTTAGAAAAATGAACCGTTCAGCTGGATATATCGCAATTCACGCGAATAGGATGGACGGAGGAAGTGCCTGTTCCACGCTACGCGACTGCATTCCCTATTCGGCGCTGAATCTAGTTTCTATAATTTTCAGCGCCGACTGCTTTCCCTATTCGGCGCTGAATCTAGTTTCTATCCTTTTCATCGCCGACTGCATTCCCTATTCGGCGCTGAATCTAGTTTCTATAATTTTCAGCGCCGACTGCTTTCCCTATTCGGCGCTGAATCTAGTTTCTTACCATTTTCAGAGCCGACTGACAAGTATATATACGTATATATTGGCATTTTTCCGCCCTTCCTTCTTTCCCTATTCTTGCCATTGCATGCCCGTCTAGGGCATTTTTCCCACTAGTTTTTATGATTCGAAGACATAAGCAGCACAGAATGAAAGCCGTCAAAATTAAATAGTTTCCTGGAAAATTCTTTAAGGAAAGCTTTTTAACTTCTTGCGGACCTTCCGAATATCATCAGTTAAAACCTCCCTTCAAAACCGAGAATTCAAAGAATTTAAATTTAACTCAAGGGATTTAGATCCAAGTTGCCGCGTTCAGACCAGGTTCCAAGCGTAGCATGCAAGCGCGTACTTGAATCGCAGTAAAAGAAAAAACCACCGTTGTTAAAATTGCGAAAAACTAAAAGGAATCCATCAGACTCTACTTATTGCAAATCAGCTTCATTTCAAAATGCAAAAGAAAACTAAAACCGCAAAACGACTCATCAAACCTGTTGATTGAATAGTTTTAAAATATTCCCGAGATGAAAGCAAAGCCAGTCGTCCCTATATTTTCCCCTCAGCGTAGTTCTCTTGTTCGCTCTCAAGCGGCAAAATGAGTTTAGCTTTTGCAGAAGCCTTACACAAAAACCACCAAAAAGTAGTTAAAAACTTGTTGGAAACTTCTACAATATTGCAGCGGACAAATGGAAGAAACGCTTGAACTAGCGTTCCAGCGTACGTACCAGCATCAAAAGAACACAGCGATGAACCGTCCAATAAGCCCTGGAATAAGTTCCTGTCGGTAACTTTAATGAGATTAGACTATTTTCTTAGCGGGCGACAGCAGCACTGTCCCTTACTCCCGCTCATTGCTCAAAACGTCTTCTTGGGGAATCCCAACCAGAGGGATATGTCCATAAACTTCCAAGGGCACCAATACTTAATAGTTAATCAATCAGTCAAGGATTTCTTTACAGGAGGGGGCATCCCCGTGAAATAAAACCTCTCCGCAAAATCATCTTCCCCCGGAATTATCCCCAGCTGGGATCGGAACCGTCACCGGAAATTTGAATGAAAATGTGCATTGGGCAAACTTCAGCATTTGAGAAATATTTGCGTTTCTCTTATGCAAAATACGCCGGTAAAAACACCAATTTTTGGCATTTTTGCCAAAAAACCTGGACAATTTCTCCCCCTAAGGACGATCCCCTTCCCGAAAATTCATTAAAATACGTACACTGATTTACAAGATTTTCAAATTTCGAAGAAATTTAAGAAAACGAAAAAATTTACAAACTATGCAACAATCTGGCATATATATTGCACTTTTACAAAACGGGAAATAGACTTGCAAAAATAAAACATGAATAATTTCAAATCCAAACTACAAGATCACTGGTTCAGTAAATGTCACTTAATTTGTACTCAGGCAACACGCCCATACCAGCGATGGAACCTGCTCACCGGGTCACCGGGTCTGTTCGGGTCACTTTTTGGACCGGGTCACCGGGTCAAGAGCTTCGACCCGGTCTTGACCCGGTTTTCTGAATTTACCTCAAATTTTGGAAATTTTTGGCTTACCAAAATAAAATTTTAGGTTAAATTTTTGTTCGATGTACAATATATATTAATTTGCTTTTTCTACATTTTAGTCTTGAGCACTTTCGCAGCTTGAAGTTATCTGAATCTGTCAGTCTCTGGCAAATTGTTTAGCTTTTTAGTTTTAGCTTTACAAGTAACAAAAATGCTCCGCACAAAAGAGGATAATATGTGTGTGTTGGCTGTGTCGTATATATATCCTTTAAATAAATAATAAATAAATATAAATACTTATATATATCTTTTAAATTCCGGTTGAAGAAGTAAAGACAAAAGTTTTATACGCACGTGACGTTATTTGGCACAGCAACTATTGGTGGATGGTTCCATGTCAAAAGTTGCTCAGCTCACTTAGGGCTTTCATTTGATACCAAGTTTGACCCCTTTTGAAAAATTTTATTTTTCACCTAAAATCGCCTAAGTCCCCACCCCACCCCACCACAGCACTCTACAGCCACTTTGGGTACGCAGTTCTATGACAAAAGTTGCTCAGCTCGCTTAGGGCTTTCATTTCATACCAAGTTTGACCACTTTTGAAAAATTTTATTTTTGACCCAAAATCGCCTAAGTCCCCACCCCCACCCCATCACAGCACTCTACAGCCACTTTGGATACTCAGTTCTATGACAAAAGTTGCTCAGCTCACTTAGGGCCTTCATTTGATACCAAGTTTGACCACTTTTGAGAAACTTTATTTTCGACCATTTGACCCTCCCACCCGACTGACCCTTCAAACGGCAAAGTAGAACCAGCCCAGCAAAATAAATACGTCGGACGGCAAAATGAATACCGGGAATGAGCTGGGCACACCAGAAAACCCCTATAGACAAAGTTTTGAGAGGCCAGGTAGAGCCTACTATGGACCTGCAGGAAGCGGTTTCCGACTTGACCCTCCCGACGGCAAAGTGGAACCAGCCCAGCAAAATGGGTGCGTCTGACGGTAAAACTGACTGCGGGAATCGATTCTCCGTGCCAGAAAACCATTGTATGGAAGATTTGAGCTTTCAAAGTTCAATAGTTAGCGAGAAATTTCGATTTTTCATTTTTCGAATTTTCGCCATTTTTGACGGGCCACTGTGGTCGCTAGGGAAGAGATAGAGACACGCAACCTGTACCGTTAGTTAGTTCAATATATGTAATTTCTGAATATAAAAAGAAATCAGCTCCAGCTCCTAATGTTCGACCTGAGCGACGACCACAAAAATGGTCACTTTTCGCTATGAGCCGACTTTGCGGCGCCACTGCGGCGCTGTGGCGCAGCTGCGGCGCAAAAAAAGTTGTGATTCTTAAATTCTTTAGAGGGTACTACTAGACCCCATAGCCCTTTAGGTTGGCCCACCGCTGCAGATCACGTGAAAGCGGCGAACATTATGTACAATACAACCATCAAATAGGAGAAACCGGAAAAAAAACATCGCCGCCATAACCGGTCCGGGGCGCAACTTTTTAACGGTAAGTGATACGGGGCTGAAACTTCACAGACATACTAAACTCGATGTGCTCTACAATTTGCGCATAAAATCTGCGCAGGATCTGCGCAGGATTTTGCGCAGCTTCTGCGCAGCTTATTTTACACTGTCTCCAGCCACTTTTCACACATATTATAGGGGTCGCTGCCGCGACCCCTATGATAAGTTCCATGATTATTGCATAACTCTATTTGGCACAATATGGTTTGCAGTTTATTTTCGCAACCAAGGTAAACGTTGAAAATAAATGAACAATTTAATTTATTTCAACTCACTATGTAATGAAAACCAAATTTTTAAAGTACTCCGTGTTTTTTGACAAGTACCCATATTAGACCCTGCAAAATTGCGCAGATGGATAAATTATTGGTTTTGCAACTAATTTCTGCATAAATTTAGAAAATACTACAACTATACTATTAAGCGCATTTCAAGAAAACCTAGACCCTTTTCAAAGTGGTTATGGAACATGGACGACAAAAATTTAGCGTTCTTAGGCAAAATCGAAAATTTTTTGCAATATTTGGAATTTTCTGGAAAACCGGGTCACCGGGTCAGGGCTCAACCGGGTCACCGGGTCAAGCCTAAGTGACCCGGTTCCATCACTGGCCCATACTGAACTTATAGTGAGCCAAAGACAATACATAGGCGCCCGGATTTTCCAAACGAGAATCAAACAAGCAGTTATGGCAGAATTTACAAGCTGGTAAGATGGATTGGGGGTGTCTGTGTTCCAGAAAATTCCCCAGACAATTTCCAAATTCTTTATCATTTTCTCATTCCTACCCTTTTGAACGCTCCATTTCGCCATTTTCTTCTCCCTCCACCATTGCCAACCTTTTCTAAACCAAAGTCCTAAATTGTCCTCCAGATTAATATCACGGAAGAAAGAAAAGTTAGTAAATTTGCATCATGACAAAGAAGAATCACGTATCAGGAGACTGGAGCTTTAAGTGTTCCCTAGATGAAGTTTCAGTTTTTTCGTTCTATTAAAAGTTATCATACAGCAGTTTCCCCGCAACGGTTTCTACAAGCCGGACTGAAGTAAAGAGACCTAGGAAAAAGAGCAGAAAAAAGTTTGGCATCCTCTAGTTTCATCATAAACAGTACAGGACGCAGAATGGTACAGAAAATCGCAGAACACTTGCTTCAACAGGCACTACGAGTAGAGTAAAAATCCTTCGGATATTTTGACCCAGCTACCATTTAATTTGAATAGGTCAGCTAATTTAAACTTGTGCAAATTTTAAACTCATTTAAAATCGTTAAAACCTGCGGCAGCAAAGCAACTAGCATATATATATATACATAAAAGGCAAACTTTACTTTGGTTTTAAAGTTGGACATTTTAAGTTGAATTACACTTAAAGTTAGACCCAAGAAGTTGAAGAAATTTTTTGTTTTTGCAATAAAATCGGAACTGGGATCTTTAATTCTTTTTATACTGAAGAACTGAACAAATTTTTTTAAAATTCTTGACATTTTTAGGCAAAAATGGTAATTTTCTCCGAAAAATCGAATGCATTTCAAGCTTTTTCTTCACAAATGCAATAAATATGAGGTTAAGAAGTGGAAAATTCGCGCCGAAGGCGCGAAATTTTTTGGTTTTTTGCTCTTTTCCTCTTTCTCTCCTTAATTTTTCCTACCTTCGAATCGCGACGGGGGGGGCGGCCGCCCCCCCCCCCGCCCCCCCCTGGATCCGCCCCTGAACCCAGGGTATTTCTACAGTTGGGGGGTTAGTGAAATTGATACCCCCCGAAACTGCCTTCCATCCCCCAAAATCGCCCACACCCAGGATTTTTGGTTCCCTTCGGGATTTTTTTGGGTGCCCAAATTCTTGACGACAACAGGGAAATTTTCAAAATAACCGGAGATTTTTACCTAAAAATGTCTATTTTTAGCTTAAATCCAGGCTTTCTTGAGAACAGGTAACGTTTCTCTAAGCAAAATGCATAATACGCCAAGATGCCAATTTTTGGATCGTTTTCGCAAAACATCTCCCTCCCTCTAAAATTTCTCCTCCTCGGTCCTTGCCCCCTCCCCGAAAAACAATCCCTACAAACACCCGTAGATCATACCAGAAGTACGTACATAATCTTTTTCACATAAATCTAGGCCTTTATGTGCGCAAGAACTGTTAGTTCTGTTTTTTCTATGAGTCGATTGTCAAAAACTGCAAAAAACTACTAGATTAGTCTAATCTGCTTCACCCGAATTAGTTTTCGACGAACAGAAAACGGCTGCTTAAACAAAAAGTATCGTTTTTCAATTCAGTTAGAAAGGATATTGTAACAGGAAGACAAAAATAATTCCAAAAAGGAAGCCAACGGCGATAGTGAGAGAAGGAAGTGGAGGGAATTGTTCCCCCAAAATGAAAAAGTTATAAACCGGCCGGACCAGGATAATCTCAAGAGAACATGACTATTTGCCATCATAAATGATAGGCAGATGCTCTATAAGGATAGGGCCGCCAGATGTAAGGAAGGAAGAAAGGGAAAAAGAGCGACTTGGAACAGAATGATTTGACACAGTTGGAAAAGGAGATGACTTTATTGGAAGTATTGGATTGATGATACTCAAACTGAAAGTGATATGTACAGAAGAGAGGACAGGTCTGAAAAGTTTTAAAGTTTATGTAACTATAAATAAGTTTCAGCTAACTAAAACTTCCTTCAGCAAGTCAGGTGGTATATATTTCTTATTTCTTTCAGTACTATCCTATATATATACGTAAACATTTTCGCAAACAAGACAGATCTATATATATATATATATATATATATTAGGGATGCACCGGGGCCTGGCCCCGGCTCCGGTAGTCAGGCCCCGGCCCCGGCCCCGGCCCCGGCCCCGGTACCGACCGGGGCCAAAAATTACCAAAATTTTGTGAATTTTTGACATTTTTTGACCAAAATTTTGAATTTTCGAAAGTCAAAAAGTGTTACAAATCGTTTGTTTTCACGCCGATATTAATAAAAACAAGGATAGTAACGTTTGTATATCAAAAATTATTGCAACATTTTAAGTTTCCAGAAAATTTTTGAAAATTTTCGTTTTGGACCCCCAATTTCCAGGCCCCGGTACCGGGGCCAAGGTGGCCCCGGCCCCGGCCCCGGCCGGGGCCACGATGAGGTCCCGGCCCCGGCCCCGGTAGTGGCGGCCCCGGTGAATCTCTAATATATATATATATATATATATATATATATATATGTATATATATATTAGAGGCCTGCATTACGGCCCGCGGGCCGGCCCGGCCCGGCCCGGGCGGGCCGACGACCAAAGTTCACGGGCCGGGCCGGGTCGCGGGCCGACAGTCCGGCCCGCCGTCAGTTTTTGGAACATTTAACTATAAAATAGTAACTCATATTTTAGCTTAAAATGTTTTGTGCTTCCGTTATATGTTTCGTTCACACTGACACTGATTTTCCTTTAGTTAACTTTAGCATTTTAATTTCGTGAATAATACATGTATTTATCGTCACATCATTAATGTCAAACCCTCAATTCGCCAAGTAATTTTAGCGTTTATAACATTAGAATTTAAAACTTTGTAATAGGGCAATATGTAAGGTATTAATAACAGTGTAAGTATTTTTATTTTGGTTTTTATGTATGCGCTTGTATTGTATTCTTTTTTAAGAAAACCATACATTTACTTAGAAAAACGCAGTTTTAAAAAAATCAAAGTTTTGAGTTTGTGAAGCAAAGATTTATATACTACTTGTTTAAAAATGAAAATTTGCTCCTGCGCAATTGCATCTTTCTAAAGTCCTCTACTTCTAATTATTTTAATTCTCAACCGACTAATTCTCATAATAATGTGCACTTTGCAAAATTTCATCTGGTTTAATAAAAGTACAATATTTAAATGTTGCCACTGTAACCTTTTAGGGAATTTTCAGTTTTTTGTTTTTCTAGCATTTCAGTCTTATATACAAAGTGTCAATACGAGGCAGTATCTATTTGCTTTCATTTGTAAAACGACAAAAATTATTTTGCCCTTAAAACTGCGTTTAAAAACCATGATAACTCGAAAAATCAGTCTTTAGAAAAAACACACTTTTCCTAGAAAAAGCACTGAAAACCAGAGATTCTGTTTTTAATAACCAAGCTTAGGAAATTATTTAAGTAATTTTGCATTTTGGGACAAATGAAAAAATTTCGCGGCCCAGCGGGCCGAAAATTTTGACGGGCCGGGCCGAAGCGTCTGACGGGCCGGGTCGAAGCGTCTGACGGGCCGGGCCGGGCCGGGCCGGGCCGAAGCAGTTGACGGGCCGGGCCGAGCGGGCCGAGAAAGATTTTTCACGGACCGGGCCGGGACGGGCCGCAAAAATTCGGCCAGTGCAGGCCTCTAATATATATATATATATATATATATAAAGATTGAACCGAGTTAATGTGCCACCATGATAAGCTGAAAGCATAAAGGCAGAAAGCTACTCTAAAAATCAATTTAAAGTTAACAAACTTTGATATCTCTACCTGCAATCAGGAAAATAACGGAGCACAAGAGCAGAACGGTATTTTTACAGGAGGCTCTCTGCCAACTCTACCCCCCCCTGAAACCATCTCCCCATCCCAAAATGTCCCCCTCATGCGATTTTGGTCGCCCCGACGGTTTTGCCTAAATATGCCATTTTGGAGCCATCGCGCTTCATTTTATATACCATAAAATATCTATTCTAGTCTGAAGTCTCAGTTTTGAGAATTTTTCGGTTTCTATATGCTAAATAAGCCCCAAAACAAAATAAATACTTTTAGGTTATTTCTACCACCCCTCTTCTGCACCTGTCGGATCTGCCTCCCAAAACTCTCCCCAACCCGAACATTGAAACAGATGCCCTGGATGTGAATTTCAAACTTTGTAGCAGTGTTGTAGTCAGTGTTTAGTGTTTAAGTAAAATGGAAATCTAATTCTCATTGATTATCAAAATAACTCAGCCAATAGATTCTCACTACTTGACATACCGCATGACAAGATGTCACCATGGCATCCAAATCTTCACTGGCCCGCATGAGACTATCCAAACAGACGTTAGTGGCAGCATCAACCTTTCCCCCACCACTGGTCATCGTTTGCTGTCGGTCCGACTTCGGTCTCAGGGAGGAGGTTCGACGAGGCACCAGAGGTGGGACCTCGGAGGGCGATGGACGAATGTAGGGTTTGAAGGCCGATGGAGAAGTGCCAGAACCAGAGCCAGTGAGGGAGACCGGTAACGGCCGGCCGAATGGTTCTAAGGCCTCTACCGGAGTTGATTCGCCGTCAGTTCGTCGTTCCAGGGTCGAGTTGAGGGATTTCGATCGAGTCAAGGGAGGGCCAGATTCCAGCCTTCTTCCTGCCTTCTTCAGGCTCTCTGTACTACCACGGGGCGTTGATTCGTCAGTTTCATCTTCGTCGGGGCCAGCGCCGTCCGAGACCAGCGAACCGCCAAAGGAGGCCGTTTCAGACCATCCTTCCATAAAAGCAGAATCTACCATGACAGGTGACTGCTGCTGCTTTGGATCTCCTTTCCTAACCGGTACAAAAGAGGCCGGAACAGAGTCGCTGTTGGCACCAGAAAACAGTTCAAAAGATCCCTCCTCTGAGGGCGTTGTCACATTACTACTATCATCGTTATCGTCGTCCTCTGGTAGTAGCTCGGAACAGGTGGTACTGCTGGCAACTGAGGAATTCTCCAGGGATAGATAGGGCCAGGTGCGTCGATGCTCATCCGGATGACTGGATAGCGGAGAGCGTCGCTGGGCAGCGCGGGATCTCACCGGTTCAGCTGTGACTCCGGAATCGAGACCACCCACGAAGTGTCTCCGGCTGAGGGACTGTAGACTGCTGGCGTCCTGAAGTGTGTCACTGATACAGTCCCCGCTGGAAACACTGGTAAGCGACAGATAGCTTTCAATGTTCCTGATCTCTTCTAGGGCTGCATCCAGGGTGTCCTCAGGTTTCCGTCCACTAGTCGTCGCACCGGCCGAACGATCTAGGCTTCCGCCGACTACAGACGGCAAGGAGCCCAGAAGCGATGAAGACAGATCCTTATCACCTGGAACTGATATTGTATCACTGCTGGCCGGCATGGCATTGATCTCGGCCAAAATTTGACTAGTCCAACGGGTGACCGATTCCGGATTACTGAAATCCGGCGGTTCCGTTTTGACATCGGCATGGGAACCCCAGGGACGGAGACCGGGGGAACGTGAGCCCGGCTGAAGACCTGAGAACGCTGACGTCGGGAGACCCAGTTGAGTTGTACCGCCAGGATTGGACGGGGAAGGTGAACGATTCTCGTCACGTCGACGCTGAGACAGTCTGAACTGAGGAATGTCAGAGGATCTCAATCCGACGGGCCCCTCTACGGTTCGAGATCGCGGCAAATTGCCAGTAGATCGGGAATTTTCCGAACCGCGCAGACCCCGACCTCCGTCACGACGACGTCGACATCGGTCACGGAGTACGGAACCGGACTCGGTCGATGAAAGTCCGGCAGCAGTCGCCGCTGGAAGCCCGTTAACAAAAAGGCCACTACGCGGATTGTAGCTTTCCGACAGCCAAACGGAAGCGTTCGAAGAGCTGGCTGAGGGCAACGGTTTAGGTCTGGACTCTCGACTGGTAGAGCAGACTCGCAGAGCCATGGCTGAAGTTTCGAGGACGGCCGTATCAACAGACAGACAGCAGTCGTTTAGGCAGTGTCGCCAGTCTCCACAGCTAACCGATGTGGAGTGTAACACTGAAGAAGTGTTAGTATCGGGGAAAGCACTAGAAGACTGATTAGCGAATAAAGAGGATTGTGTACCATACGATGACTGAGATAGACTACTAATTAGGGTAAACGGAGAATTATGTGACAGGACATCGAATACATAAGTGAATTCTTCCTGAAACAAAAACAGAAACGGAAAATAATTAAATACTACACTGTCAGTCCGGCTACACATTTTTGAACCTTCAATTGCTGTCTTATGTATAGCTAAAATAAGTGTGCTAAATTTTTTCAAAACTTTCACGACAGAAAATTAGGTGCGGTGCCGATTGTCACAACTTCACTGTACTCACACTGCATGTACAGAGCATGTGTTAAGATTAAGAATATATGGAGATGGTACGTATATAATTTTGTGTGTCCTGTCCACTCCAATCAAGTGTTAGGTTCGCACTGTTGAAAAACAGGGGGTCTGGGTCTCGGACTTAAATAGTAAATGCCCAGTATGGCAACACAAAAAGACATATTTACAGAGTAAAGGGGGCAAAAATTCCAAGAGCACTTCATTTCATTTACAGGTGCAATCATATATATATTATATATAAGCTAAGTACCTGAAGGCCAGCGGCCACTTCAGCTTAGTTTAAACTTTGGAATAAGCGGCTGACATAGGCTTTGTACTAAAGGAATGGAAACCAGCTTTAGCGCGGCACGGCCACTACAGAAGGGCCAAAAGTCGCACCACCCATCCACGCAACGACGTTTGAAAATTCACAATAGGTTTGTTGAACACTTTTCTTTTTGCCGTCAATGTCAGGATTTACGCAAGTCAGTCAGCTTTCGTCTACCTATATGTATGGAATGCGAAGAAAACGTGATAGGAAAAAAGGAACACACACACACATACACACAAAGATTGAGAAAATACAGACCAGAAAAGTCTAGAAGAAGCAGAAGAAGCTAACCTATACGCTAGAGTGTGCGCAAGACATCAGGTCCTCTTGAATTCTGAGGCTTTGTGACTTTACAAAAATCCTGCATGCTAACTTCAAAATGGCAGCAAAAAACCGTAATAATGTCTCTCATCATTCAGGTTGCCACTACAAGCGCTTTAGCTCACAGGCGTAGCAAAAGGTGCTAGTTTTTGCAGCTTTTTCTGCATGTACATAAAACAGATGCGTCGAACCCATGTATTCGTGTGGGCTATGCATACTACATCTTACAATCACTACACATACAGCTAGACAGTTATACAGCAGAAACTTAATTTAGATCCGAACCCTAAAAACCGAGATATAGAATCCAGAACTATTGAGGAAAGAATTTGACAAATTCGGTGGGATTATTTGGGCAACCAAATTTTTGTCAAAAATAAGCAAAACTTCAAAAATTTTCCCCGATGCACCGGATAGTTTCACCTAAAACTGTCAATTTAGCCTAAATACTGGCATTTTAGAGAATTTTTAGTGTTTCTCCATGCAAATACGTTAATAATACCAATTTGTGCTGATTTTTGCAAACTTTCTTCTTCCGCAAAGGGCCGTGCCTGATGATTGAGGGAAATGACAATACCGCTCAAGTCCCTTCTTTCTTTTATCACAAAAGTATTATTAATTTTCATTACTTTAGTTGTTACTTACATTCCCACCAGAATTCCCAGCAGAATGCTATATATAACCTGTGGTTTAAGCACTAGCTTATCCTGATCAAATTACGGGGATGGATACAAAACTTGGAGGGGACTGGGGGCGGGGCTCAACAAAAGCTGAGAAGTTTTCTAATTAGTGACCTTTGTGTTTTACATAGCATTCTTTGAAATTAAAAAACCTAAGGGCCAGAATCTTTTCATGTATGCAAATGCTGAATAAGCTGGCCAAACCACACCAAACAGGGTATTTGGTACTCGTTTTGGCGTGCCAAACACCTATGATGATGGTACAACAAACTAATTCTGCGCCGAAAGAGCGAAAATATTTGGAAAATAGGCGTTTTACACTTTTAAAACGTTTTAAAAATTCTGAGGGGGGTCCACAATGTCGGAATTTCCACATACCCCCGGGGTATGTGCCTGGGTCCAAGAATGATAAATACATATATACCTACCTAGTCTTCGTCTAGTCGACGCGTTAAACCCAACTTTGACAGCAAGATGTCGAAGCAACAAATTGACAGTTTTCACAATTTTTGTCATTTGACAAGTGGCTCAAACTACGCCAGAATGTCACATTTAAAAATTATATACTGAAATTTGTTGCCTTAACTTTTCTACCACTTCTTACTGGGATCACATAAGATAACAAGACCTCTGCAAACATTTATATAGATACCATCCGCTGCACACTCTCATGCCGCAGTCGCAGTATCGCAGTTCTCATTTATCAATCTAAACATAGACAGACCTAACATTTAGATGTTGATGTAGTAAAAAAACTAATACACGCCACGCAAGCGCACCGCACCATGTGCCTAGCAGTGGACCAAAAACAAAACATGATAAATTTTTCTCGGTCGAGTGTCATTTGGATGTTTTTGTAGGACAGAAAATAGGTGGCAAAAACAGACAGAAGGAAAAACCATGAATCTTTCTGATATTAAACGGTATCAGCCTGCAACTACTCCTGGTAACATAGGATTCTAAAATGGTGCTGGTAGGTTCCTACAGCTCGCATTACACCGACATCTGTTTCACATTGGGGGAGAAAGTGTGCATAATGAGGCAAAAAACGAACGGCTGAAACCTAAAACCAGACAAAAATTCTATTCGTTAAATCGTTAAAAAGAGCTACACAGCTTTTACCCAGCAATTCTAATCGGCAGAAACAGGGGTGATAAGCTACGTAATCTTTCCTTCGCTAACAATACACATGATAAACTACAGCTATGAACTACAACTAAAAAAGACGACGTATCTTTATGATGTTGGTTAATCCAAAGCAAAGGCCGATCCATTCGGAAACATTCGAGACATGAACAGTATATATCCGAAACAAGTTATATATACAATTGATGAACACTTCATACGTAATAAACCTAAGGTAAACTCGTTTAGTCCTTACCATTCAAAAACTCAAACACAGCTCAGAATAAAAAACATCTGTAGCAAAAATGTAGAGATACACACATACAAGCAAAAGATTGTAGAAAACTTAAATAAAAACATCTGCAGCATAATTCTAAAAAAACTTGATACGCACACAGAAGCAAATTTTTGTAGAAAACTTATCAGGCAAGCCCAATCATCCCAAGTAAGTAAAGTGGGTTAGTTCAGCAGAAGCTACTTATGTAATACTTACTGTAAGACATGCAATCAACAAAAATATCAACAATCGCCAACGAAAAAAGAGCCACTCAAGACTGAGCTGAACACAAAGCACGTTCGATCAACCCAAACAGCTTATGTCACTAAACCTTTGAAAAAATTTTAAGACATTTTAAAACATTTCAAAACACGAAATGAAACTAAAGTGAACGTGTGTATATCACTTCTCAGGACCCACAGGGATATACATAAAACAGTGATACAGTACAGAGGTGGATATATACAAACATGTATATATATAAATATACACACATATACACGCTGAAATAGTGCATGTTCAAGTAGACAGATGTAACTTTAGAGACCAGTTAGTTGCTGCTCGAGTTGTGCGCTGCGCACGCTCGGTGACTGCCAGAAAATAACAACATCTGATACGACGAACAAACGAGCAAAACTATCCATCTACGAGCAAAGATAGTATTTTATGGCTCACTGCAGCACCTTGGACATGCATATATACGCTTATCAAACAACCAATTTTCTCCCCAAAAGTTTTCAACACAGAAACACGAAACAGGGTCATAAATAAAAGTTACAAGATTTCAGATGGGCATAATAAATTTCTAAAATTTAAAATAATGCAAAGGAACGGAATGCCTGTCTACACACAGGCAAGAGAATGTTAACAGCGCATACATGCATAATAGTCTGTCTTTACTTATAACATGAGCGCATTATGTTCTAGGGTGCGGGTGCTAATTTAGTTCTACATTACATTAACCAAGATGTATAGGATGTATGGCAGCAAACCATTGTTACAAACAAGTCAATCAAAAAAATTATATAACCTGCAAACGAAGCAACTATTTATTAAATTAAATATATAACGGTATAAATATATGCAACAGGAATGAATACTGATTCATGGGGCTCCCAGAGCTGAAAGCTGGATGTCGCTGAATGCAAACTATAAACTATATAACTGACCTGCAAACGCATTAACGGTTCAGTTTCGTATTAGCTCAATCGTTTAAGGTGCTGGTATGGTATTACTTTGTGTACATTCGACTGTACAGGCTACAATTGTTCATGAAAATAAACAAAACTTTTTAGATACATTATGTATTTTGGCGCTACTTAGCGTTCTAAGACCTGTCCAGCGTTTTGAAGTGAAAAAAGGTAAGAAATTTTTAGTTTCTGCCAGTATCCTCTTAATACGAAGTCGATACACCGTATTGGATGCATAGCAGGAAAAAAGAGAATCAAAATGAACCTATATATACATGTAAAAATTAATAAGTCATTCCGTGGGATTGCAACTTAGTGTTCCTCAGAATTTATTCTCAAATTTTAAATTTGAGTATTGTGAGAAAAGTATGACAGCGCAAGCCAACAGAAAATGAAAGATGTAAAGAAAGTCATAATTTGAAAATTGAGATTGCGAATTTAGTTTAAGGAAAATGAAAGACAAACACAAACATTTAATTTAACAATACTAAAAGGGAACCAGACAAATTAGTTTCAGCCTAGGCACCAAACACAATTCCGCAGGAGTGTACGCACGCAGATGTGGGAGTATAAAAAGGACATTTTGCTGAGAATTTATCTGTATATGTGCATCCAAAACAAATTCTTTTTTGCAAGTAAAAAAGTTTCAGAAGTATCCAAATAATGGATGCCACGCCAATGCTTTTAAAATAAGAGGGAGGCAATAGTCCAAGACAAAATAAACAGTAGAAAAAATGAACACCTGCAATCGTTGCATATATACATGCATAATGTCCATAAGCAGAAACATGTTGAATGCAAAAGAAACAAAAATTAAATATATTTTGTTTATACAATGAAAAAGAACTGGACAAAAATAGCAAAAGTTGCTCATGACTTTGTGTAAAAGGTAAGCTCAAATAGCACACGAGAACATTTTACAACAGATGGCCATAGGTGGTTGGTGAGTATTCAAAACCCAAAACCAAGCTGAGACTACTAACGACAGACAACTAATATATAGATTCACGAAACGGGAGGCATTAGAGGATTATAGAAAATCTTTACGGTAAACGAGAGTTGACCCATCGGCTTACAAACTATTAGGTTCCGCCATTTTGGCAAAAAACTTAGAATTCAGTATATCTGGGTGGGACCTCTGAGTTTTCAGAATCTTGCCTTCATGGCGATAAGTCGTAGCAATCCATAAGGAAACCGAAATTTAATGATTTAAACTAGTCACAGGGCAAAGACAGGGTAAAAACTTGGCATGACACGCTATAGACGCCCACAGCCTGTTTGTCTTACATTCACAGTTTATTACTGTGCAAGTAGTAAAAACTTTCTGATTTGATAACTTCGCCAGAATATCGTCAAAAGAATATACGTATATATATATCAGTAGTATATACACAAGCATAAAATGTATATGACGAATACCATAAATACATGCGCAATATATATGACTTACACTCTCACAGTTGACCTACCTACTACCAAAAGCTATAAAATTTAGAATGTAAAGTGTAAACTAATGAAAGAAGTAGGGTAACAGCATAGTGGCGCCCAATGATAAACATCACTGACATGACGGACACGAACCATATAAACACTGATAACACGAGCAGATCATATAAAGACATCCTTACACAACATACATATACACATATAGCATGAATTATCTAACATATATATACCAATATAAACACAGAAGCAATCATGAATACATACAATTTCCCCAAACACACATGGTATAATCATTCACCTGCACCCTATCAGTTAGCAAACAGAATACGTTTTTTGGCTAAGCTGAAAAACAGCATGACTATTATCAGGAACACATGACAATGCAGTTTTCGGCAGGGTTTTGTAATAATTTTGTACATGCTTAGGCTCCAAATAAAGAAAAAACTAGTTGGGAAGAGAATGAGGGGAAAGCATAATCCCTTCTCCTCCTGCAGAAACCACTCACAAGAAGTAGTCTGTACCACAGAACTGCATGACAATTTCCTGGGCCAAGACAGCCCTAACCTGATTTTGTGCGCACAGCAAGGAGAAAGAAAATAAATATACAATTAAAGCAAAAATCAGTAAAATATCAACCACTTTACAACCGTCGTTTTTCAACTTATCTGCAATCCGCAAACACATAATTTCGCGTACGGTACAATGGGATTGCACAATGCACCGACCAAAGGCATGCAATAGCACATCAGGACTAATCTAAAGCTTTTAAAGAGCTGCACATCTGCTTACATCTCCCACAAACCCCCGCCCGCCTGCTGCCTACAGAGAAAGAAAGGAGAGAATAAAAATAAACCAGCATCATCACCACCACCAGTGTAGTGTAACAGCGATGAAATTTAAACCTCTATCACTTCTACGCAAATTCCAAGGGCCATTATATGCATACGAATACAAATAAACAAACACAAAACTGCCCGCTCATAAATATTTCATAGTGCAGTGTTAGTGTTAGCATAAAGCTACAGAGAGGCTTTGGCTTAGACCTTTCCCCTGTACAGAAAATGAGAGCGCAGAGTGATGAAAAATAAACAATCAAATGCCCGTCGCATATCAATCATGTTTATTTATATTTAGAGATATTTTTCTATATATATTGGCAAACTGAATTTTTCTAAGTGGACATTCTAGTTTTTCTATACTGATAACAGTACGTACCTCTGACTAAAACACCAACTGTAGTAAGATTGTGGAAAAATTAAGTTTATACTTTTCACGATGAAATTTTGCTCTTTACAAGATATTGTTTAAGGGAAACTAAAGGTTAATTAAAAATCACCTGGCTTTTTCCTAGGCAAAAATTTCTGGGGGAGGGAAGTCTGGGGGGAGGTCCTTCCCCAGATCTGGGGGGCACGGATTTCTGGGGGGATTTTTTTCGAAAAATGCTTAAAAATAGCTACTTTTTGCTGCTGAGCTAAAATGTTATCTATTTTGAACCTAAATTTAAGCTTAAAACAGCTAAAAAATGTTTAAAATGTCTAAAAATGTCTAAAAATCTGGCAAAGCCGGAAAAATGTTTCATAATTTACCCTCGAAACCCTGTTTTTCCGGGCACATTAAAGTTCAGGGGGAAAGGTCCGAATCCTGGGGGGGCGATTCTGGGGGGAGGCGACCCAAGTCTGGAGGGGGCGAATTTCTGTTGGGGGGGGGGGCGCCCCCACCACTGTAGGAAAAAGCCAGATCACTGCAGCATAACATCTTAAATCTGCAACCTCGTTTGAAATTTCTCCAATCAAGCTTACTTTTCCCAACTGAAATGCATAGATTTTGAATAAATAGTGTCCTGAGTGAAAATTTGTGACTGAGTGGGTAGGTATACTCTATACTTTTTAACATTGATATGAACCATGAATACAAGGTAATATCTAACAAACTGAGAGCTGTCAAAATGATATGTGACAGGTGAGAAACGGGCACAAATTTATGGAAAGAAGGTTACCGGTGTCAATAAATTTTCAAAACTAATTTCAGCTTCATAACTGTATGTGCGTAACCGCAGGTTTTCGACACAAAAGATCTGTATCATGTATAGATTTTTAATGGTCATTATCAGTATCGTACATCTTAAGCTTAGAATTTTAGCTTATATTGAGCTAACGAAAAGCGGGATCGAAAAACGGATTTCAGATGCGTGTTCTGCGACCTCGAAAACCCCTGAACACAACTTTTCAGCAAAATCGAAGACAAAAACTTTTTCGTTTCCCCTTGGTCCCCCGTAAGAATTTAAAAAATCGAATTTCGCGAAATCGAAAACTTTTGCGATATTTGAACTCAGCGTGGTCGAAAACATACCTATACCAAATTTCAGCTCATTTGATCGAAGTTTTGAGGAATCTGGGGCCCGTTGCATAAAACTTTCAACAGGTCAATAGGTCCAATAGGCATTAGGTAAATAGGCTGAGAGCGTGCAAAAGTCTTGGAAAAAATTTAATAAGCTGTAGCTGTCGCAAAACTAGCCAAAACAAACGATTTCTTGTCAAACCTTATTAGGTTTTATCATTTAAGTATATATTTCGTTTTTTCTTAGAATTCTATTTTTTGTTAATATTCTTTGCTAGCATGATTATTTTCTTGATTTTCGTTATGGCAGTTGTTGTTTGAAGATCTACTGCATCAATGTATAGCGCAACTATACATTATATAAAGGGCAAAATGAACTATTTTAATAGGTAACCTATTGGTTTGGTTGTCAATAGGTATGAAAAAGGAGCCTATGACAAATAGTGTATTATGCAACGCATTTTAATAGGCCCTATTGCCTATTGCCCAAAATTGCCTATTGTTGTTTACTTATGAAGATTGTTTTTATGCAACGGGGCCCTGGGGCCCGTTTCACGAAGCGCTTATAAGGCTATAAGCTTATAAATTTGCTCAATTTTACAAGCTTATAAATTTTAGTGTTTCACGAAGGCATTGTAAATTAAGAATTCTTATAAGTTTTATAAGCAGAAAGGACCACTTATAAAGCGCTTATAACAACAAAGCTCTAGTATTTTTGACTGCTATAGCATAATATTTAGAAAAAGTAGTTCCTGTATGCCGAAAAAAAGTAAGTCACTGACCGATAGAGCACAAAAGCCGTATCAAGCATCTAATTTAAAAATCGCTAGTTGAACATTCGACATAAATTCGACACTTTGTTTGTGCTTTAGTGTGTTTTCTGCAGAAAGTGGAGGAAAATATTAAGAAGTCAAGCTATTGAAAATATTTTATTGTGCTGTTGTAGTGTTTAATTTCGTTTTTTCCTGTTTACACTCCAATAAGGGGAGGAGGAAGTCTGTCAAACATTGGCTCCTTTGCGTTCACGCAGAAGATATGTACATTTCGTATATATTTGTATTGTAGAGACGTTTAGAGCTAACATACAGCAAATAAACTCTTTAATTTATGTATAATTCGTTAGAAGTGTTTGTAACAACACAGTTATAACTGCTTATAAGCGCTTATAAGTGCCAAAGTTATAAGCGACATATAAGAGTTTTGTGAAACACTTTACATGACCTTGTAAAATGCTCACAAGTCGCTTACAAATTTCCGCTTATAGCCTAATAGTAAGCGACTTTATAAGAATGTTAGTGAAACGGGGGCCTGGGCCTGGGATGGGTTATCCTGAAAAGATACATCTCCAACAATGTAGTATTTATAACTTAGCCAGTTTTCTGCATATGCTGCTGTCCATGTTGTAAAAATTAAACGAAAAACTTAAACGCCTATATATAATTAACAAACAATAATAATTAAACAAACAACTTAAGTTATGAAAAAGTATAAATATACATGATGCATAATAGTTCACGTAAACAACACAACAATTTCATAGTTCGACACTCTAATAAACACATGCCAGAAATCACAAGTTCTGTGCGTATGTCACAAATTTGAAAAGTAAGGCAGTTTTCACGGTCAAAAGGATTCAATTAAGCCAAGACAGACCGACTGCCCGCCGCCCATAAAATTACAACAACAGTGAGGCAGTCATACCCATTGTCCAAAGTTCTATCCATCTACTACAATAGGAGGCCAAACCAGAACTTTAAATAGAATGGACACACGGAGGGCATTTTCTGAGGCAAATACGTACGTACATTTTGCAACCTCAACTAATTAAGATTTAGGACAACCTCACTCACACTCATATATCAATCACATTCCAAGGTCAACAAGTCACAACACTTCATTTCTATATTTCCCCGTACACACAGTCGACCAGTTACTAAATTTTTTTACTGTAAAAAAGAAACTGACAATTATACATTACTCAAAATGAAAACATTTAAATAATTAAAAATTCCAACAGGACATTGAAAGGCGTTACAGAGGTTGCTTAGCAATTTCTTTGCTGTGAATGCATTTTAATTCAATTGCCACTGAGAATTCATCTTTATGGAAAGAACATTAAATTGTAGTTGCCCATCGGAGGAAAATGACCATATTCTTGGACGTTAAGGAGTCACTTCTGGAATACTCAGCTAAAAGAGTGACATCCCCGAGATAGGGAACCGAAAAAAGTTATACTTTTTCCAGCAAAAAAATCAAAATCGGGTATATATAAAATATAAATCATATGCCAGTGAAAATACACTTCAGCTGAAGCTTATTCCAAGGTGTACAAAAATTCAGTGTGTTCCAGCGTGTGCAGTCTTGCCTAATTATCACTGTTTCATCGTAAAATAGTATCATTTCACCGTAAAAAACACAATAACTTTTCCTTTACCGCCTGGCGCGGACAGGTTACATATTTATTACAAAGTTAAACCTAGAATTCTTTCAAAAACATGCTAAAACGAATGCTACCATGGAAAACAATATTCTCCAGTAAATTTGTTTATGATTTTATTATGCAATCATTTGTTAATTCAGTCTGTTGAATAGCTATATATCGCCGGCTTTAAATCGTTTATATAGAACAAACCAGTTTGATACGAGGAGCACCTGCCTAATTCTAGGACTGTATTCTAAAAAATTTCTACAACATTTCTTGGAGTAGAGTCTTTCTACAAAAGCCCCTTCAGGTTAACAACAGAAGTCAATAGTCACGTGGAATTAATAATCAATTGATAGTGGGCAGTTGACACTAGAATTTTTATGAGGCAAATATTGAAGTTTAAAAAATCCAGATACTAGAAGCAAGAACATTTCAAAATTGTGGTACCCAGAAAAGGGGCGATTCCATAAGATTATTCTAACCTCGAGAAAAACCAGTACATAACTTGATAAAAAAGTTGCTTCATAAGGTTAGGTCTTAATCTAATAATGAATATGGTAGTCGAAGTTCAGTGCTCTCACAACCCTCCTCCCCAGACCATTACACTATAGGTTTATATATAGTATTTATATACGTACGTACGTTGCATATGAAAACCTAGAGTCAAAATTGAAGATGCGAATCCATCTAATAAAATGTCATTAACTCTAATGTAAGCTAATGACTGAGTAAACACCATGTCCCGCCTCGTTTTTTTAGATTCAAGCTCATCAAAAGATAGACATCACCCTAGCTTAAACCAGGCACATCAGGCTTACTTATCCTACACCATCTTGCGTAAAACATAAAAAATTTGGCTGGCCCGAACTGTGAGTGTATAATTAAAATCAAGTAATGTACAGAGACTCAGTGAGCCTATCTTGTAGTAAGCAGCCGGCCGGCAGGTCCTATTGGAATTAAAATTGTTACTGTTACGAGCGGAACGCACCCTGCGAACGCCGTCTACCTGGCAGTACCAACTGCATATTAGCAAACGTATAGAATAGCTCAGAACTGAAATGAAGATCCTTCATCAACGTAAGACATACAAATGAGCAGAGCCTAAGTAAGTTTTAACCAGGTCAAACAATCAACTTGTTAAACAAAGTGTACGAAAGAGGAGTACGTACGTAATTAATCAAAGCTTCCCTGGGAAAAGTGTAAAGCGTAAATAGGAATAAAAGAGTGTGTATTAGTGTACCTGATTGTAGCTCACACTGTCCATTTGATAACCATAATTCAGATGAGAACAAAGATTCAGCAACATAGAAACCAAAAACGAATTCAATGAAGACTTAGATACCCTCTGCTCTTTCCCCTTTTTGCTACAACTTCATGAGATACCTGGTGTTTTCTGTCACAATGTTGATGGTAGCCCTTTCCAAGGCTTAGACGCTAATGATACACCTAGAGCTAGTCAAACAAACACAACTCACAAAAGTGTCAAATTATCGTTACACATTCCTGTTTTTCTACTTCGTATATTCTTACTGAACAAGAGACATATACCTAGCATAACTTTGTCTTCTCACAGAGAAAGAATTTCCTGAAAAGGATTGGAGAGAGACAAATGACAGTTTCAAAATCGGCGCTGTGAAATCGATGGTCAGTTATAAATCATCTTGACGCTTCCCAGGTAAAACCTAAACTTTAAACGTTTGGCACTGCTAAGTTTTTATTTAAAAAAATTCCCCAAACTCTGAAGACGCTGCAACCAGGGCGCGTAGGCGGGGGGAAGGGGACACCCCCCGAAATCGGAGGCCAAAGAAAAAATCTAATACCAAATTAGGAACGTGGGTAAATAATTCCAAAAATTTTTGCCTACGGCGCTAATTTTACACGAAAGTACCTGAAAAATACCAGTTTGCACTTGAAATCGGCCTCCACTGAGTTCAGCTTCAGCTCAATTGTCAGAAAAATTTTGGCTTGCCCACCTCCGAAATTGTTTCTGGCTACGTTAGTGGCTGCAGCCACCAGATCAGCGGCGTATCCAGGTAAATTCCTTTTTGGCACCAAATCATTAGCTTATTCCTTGGCTTTAGCCATTTTTTTAAAAGCTTTCGCGAAGGAATTCTGCCCTTCTTTTCAAAATCGTGAATACGTCCCAACTTCTGTGACCCAGACCGCTGCTCTCACTACAAAAGTTGTTTGATTAGCATCACCCATGCTGAGATAAAAAAGGAAGGTTTACGACGGATTTTGGATCTGCATTTCATGCTTGTATCACTGCGCAGAAAGATTCTAAGTAAAAGCATTCTAGGAAGTGTGTATTACGTAGGAGGCGTAAAATTTCTAAGATGATTAGAAACAGGAAAAGATTGCACCAGAACTCTATAAACTAGAATCCGTAGCATACATTCACTTTCATATACATTAGGCATAACAGGCACATTTCACAAAATGCCCCCAGGAGGGGTAACATTCCAAAGCTGGGTTTAAAATTTTCAAAGAGCAAATTTGATGGAACCAACTCGTTCATTTGGATTGCGCACAAATATTCTGGAATAACCACTGAACTAAATTTGTCTACACCAGGGAACTGACCTTAGGTCTAAACTAACAGTTTCAGGACCATCCACGCAAAGTGACCATTCATTATATTGACGGCGATCTGTCGGACAGAGGGGAATTATATATAGTCTTGTTACTGCCCAAACATTGATTGGGTGATGGATGTTAATGTCTCTTGTGCAACTGTAGGAACAACAAACGGAAGTGGTTCATCAAGTCTATCCTAAATGTTAGTCTGGATACGCAAGAAAATACATCACACCAGGCTCTACAAGCGTCCAGCCAGCGTTCCCTGCGTCCCATGTTGTTGATTACCAACTCTATCCCAATAGTCGCAAACACTACTACACATTTTGGCATAATTAACGTAGACCACGTATCCAAGGTTTCTAAGGTGGCAGCTAAGACAAAAGCCTAATTCTGTTGTGGTTGTATAGTTGTATGCTGCGCAATGCCAACTAGACATCACATTGTGATGATGATCACCGAAAATTCAAATGCTCAGCCAGGACTGGCCCAGTAAGTTTGGTCAAAAACAACTCAACCAAGTTGCTAGAAGGAGTCTCACAGCCTGGTCGACATCACGACGGATGATGGTTTCCTCCTTTTTAAGAAACATGTTCCGTCGGCCTCGGTGGCTAGCCCGAGGAGCAGCACACAACAACTTAGCAGCGGGTGGCTTAAAAGTTTGGATAGTGAGGCTAAGCAACCCAAGCTTTAGGTCAGGCGGTTGCAGAAATTAAAAACCTCATATTTGAAAAAGCTCGAGGAAAAGTTACGAAATTAAACTTAACGTCCTTAACTTCCAGGACGACGGTATAAAACATTGTGCATTTCCATACAAATAAATGTAGGGTCGGCAATAAAAATCCTCATTATATATATCAAGAGTCTGTGTTTGTTTCGTTGTTCATAGCCTTTTCCTTAAAAGCTTAAAACAGTGCTGGCTTTTTCCTACAGGGGGGCCCAGAAATCGGTTCCCTCTAGACTTGGGTCGCCGGTAGGGCCTGCCGGCCCCCAGACTTCGGAAGTCAACAGAAAAATAGGGTTTTGAGGGTGTAAATTTTCAAAACATTTTCCGGCGTCGCCGGATTTTTTGTCATTTTTAGCATATTTAACTATTTTCATCTTAAATTTAGGTTAAAAATGGTTAAATCTTTAATCTTAAATCTTCATCTTCCTAAAAAATCCCCCCCAGACTGGGTTTATTTTAGGCAAAAATAAGTGAGGGGGAGGTCGAAAAGTAGGGGGGATGAAATGGGCCAAAAATGCCAAAACTGCTATATAAATTGCCTGTTTTCCACATACACTGCTATAAGTATGCTTAAAGTGCTCAAAAATCAAGTTTTAGCACCAGAAAAGGCGATTTTTGATAAAAAATTTCCGGCGAAGCCGGAAAACTTTTGATCCAAAATCCTAAGAATTTGGCAATTTCTGGGCACCTTAGGGTTAGTGGGGCGAAGCCCAAAAAAGTGGGGGTGGGGCCGAGTGGGGGGGAACCCAAAAAGTGGGGGGCGCCACCGCCTCCCCCCCCAGTAAAATAAACCCAGCCCGACTTCCCCCCAGAAATTTTTGCCGAGGAAAAAGCCAGCAGTGTGTAGCGAAAACACCCCCCCAAAATCTCCAATCTTTCGTCGTGATGACGACCTAGTTTAAAAACTCGTTCTAGTAATTTCGTTGATGTTTCGGAAGCTGCTTTTTATAAACCTTAAGATCAGCTTCGTTTTTGAATCACTATACTTATATATTTTAGAAAATTTTACTAGTTGAATGTAATACCCGGATAATCCATCTATTTCACACTGTGGCTTAAGAAACCTTTTCGATTTAATAGTTTATCAGTTCAAGTTTTCCGCCAACCATTCGTTGAGCTTATTAACTTTCTTAATTTTTGATTAGTTTGTTTGGAATGGGAACGGATATCACGGTTTTTTGAGTAAAATACTGCGTCACGCAGTCGAGCTTAAAAATACGCTTTTGAAAAACAAAAATACGCACCAAAATAAGGAGCCAAAAAGTCGGCAACAAGAACTTTAAGAGTGCTCTCAATTAATTTCTCGAGACAATTTAACGTAGTTTGGGCTCTGGTTCCTTCTGGGGGGGCTGCCGATGCCAGACTCCCCCACTTACCTCTTCGATTCTACATTGATCCTGCCGTCTGCAGTTGCTTATATTCTTTCTGCCTAAGCACACGTATAAATATACTATGCGTTGTTTTTAATTTGACATAAAACTAAAATCTTTTCTGTTCATGAGAACATTAACTCTAATTGTGTAACTAACTACAGTACACTGGAAAGAAATGCGCCGGGTCACTGACGTTGTCACAATCACCGAAAGGTCATATCGCTTTCAGTGAAATAAAAACATATGCGTCAGTGACCCGGCCTTTTTCTTTGCAATGTATATACTATATTAACTTTACCGTTGAACTGCTCAAGGCAAAGAATTCAAAGCTCTAAGGGGACTTTAATCCAAATTTTAGGTTTTCCTTCAATATCTGGGGGGCTACTTCTGGGGGACTACTCCCCCCCCCAGACTTCATGCGTATTTATTTTACATCAACTAGCCATACTTGTTTTACACCACAGTTCAATCGGCACGCAACGTAAAATAAAGCTAAGACTCTTAACGTCGCTTAAAAACTCTTAAAAACTAACTAAATTGACGCTAACTGCGTTTATAGCGATTATAAAGTTGAGAAGCTATTTTTGTAATTTTTAAGCACTCGAAAACAAAAATACGCAAACTTTACGCTGGTCCGATTTTCAAAAAACCCTGACGAATATCCGAATATTTTTCTCAAATTGGATATTACCCGGAAATCTGGACATCCAGTTAAGACACTAGTCCCCTACACGGGCATTTTCAGTAAAGGAGGGGGTCCACTCCACCTTGAGGTGTCTAGAAACTGCTAAATTTAAAGAATTTTTTGTCGAACTGATCCGACTCCGTCAAAGTTTTGTTTCAAATCCTAAACTTTGCTACAACTTAACAAAAGTGTTTTTTAGTATTTTAAACATTGTTATGCCGGCCCCGGCCCCGATGCATCCCTAATCGTAATCAATATGAAACGCTTCTTACCTCAACACTGGATAAATACGATTCCAAATCACGATAAGGATTCCCCACATCCGCCGTCATTCTGATTCAAACAATTGGTAACTACAATTTCTAAAGCTTTTCAACAAAATTCCAGAATCATCATTCTGACATCAATCAAGAAATATCCACATAGGATGAAAGGCTGAAATCACAAACAAACTAATACAACAAAACAGATTACAGAAGCTAAACTGTGCAAAGAAGTCGGGTGGTTTCATTCTAGTACGAACTGTTGTCCGACTAACAGCAATTTTGAACTCTAGAAGTCACAAAAATGCGCATAAAATCATCATATATCATGGGCAGTAAGAGAGAGAGACTCCTAAATGAGCAGGCATCCGCGTCTATGCATAGTTAAGTATCATTTTATTGGGCCCAAAACTGGCCCCAAAATATGGCAGACTAAGAGGCGTCGAAGCAAATGAAGATTGAACAAAATGAGAAGTGAAAAATACAAGGCCAAATTGACATACACTACACAGAGACAGAGGCCAAGAGAGTAAATCTGTCCTGCCAGTTTCTGATAAAAAGCGCGGGCATAAATCAAGAAAATTTAAATAAATTTAAACAGAAAAAGGAGAACGCTGCTTAGGTTAGCTTGGCCAGAATAAAATGATAAATATTCTTCACGAGAAAAATGATGAGATGAGAAAAATGGCTGTGAAAAGCCAGGCAGGCTGAATAATATAATTGGAGACGCTGAGAAAAATATTAATGAGTGCCCTTCAAAAACTACCATGGACTGTGTTCACATATAGACAAGAGCGCGTATATACGTACGCTTATATCCTGGCATATATACACGTGCGAATTATTACATGTCCAAGCCAATGGATATAAGCAAAGTATAAGTGCTTAATGCTAACACGATAAAAGTGCACAAGCATAGACTATAGGAAAAACCTGCAGCGCCCTTCACAGTTCAAACTTTCCAGTAAATTGTATGCACGTGTGCCGCTACATTGCATTTGGGTTTGTTGGATACAAACATTGGAAGGTTTGAGGTTTGAACTGAATTTAATGTACACACCGGTGACCTAACTGAAAAGCTGCTTACCTCTCACTGACCAGCCAATGCACACTCTTCAAAAGACTTCATACTAAAACAGAGAAGGAGAGCGCAGTATTATACACACATATGTGAACATAGTGCATATCGTGAGGTAAGAAACATCTAAGTATAGAAATGGATAAGCTCTTTCTTGCTTCCGCCGACATTGTGTAGAAAGATCCATTTTTCATTCAAAATCATAGATATGTATACATATACGCACAAATGTACGTATATATATGTGCGCACTAATATATCAACCAAATCTACGTTCACAGGATAGCAATGACACTTCTAAGTCTTTTATCCCATATGCGCACGCACGTAAGACTTCCTTTAACTGTAAACATTAAGTGGACATAACAGGCACCTACCGTACACAAACGAAAGAAAAGATAATAAATATGGGCATTAATCAAAGACCATACGTGTAGTACACAGTTAACAGGCCAGTCATGTAAAACTAAAATTTGCCAGAGCAAATATTATATACACTGATCTTGTGATATGTTAAGTGCAGCGAATCCAGACATCGCTACATATAGAAGCCTTATCAAAGGCAACCGCATTATCCACAAAGTTTACTGGAAGAAGGTGAAGATTGCACCAGAAAATGCATGCAGGCGATTACCACCGACCAGTGGGGGAGGAGGCTTTCTCTCACCCCCCACTTTTTTCGCATAAAGTAAACCCAGGCTAGTAAGTACGTATATATATATATATATATATATATATGTCGAAGCCTAGTAGTCAAATTAGCCATTTAGTTAAATGGCTAAACATTTTAGCCATTTAGTCAAATGGCTAGCCCAGTTGTAAAACGCAGCGTGTTTGACTACTTGGCCAAAAGACTCGCAATATTTTAGCCATTTAGTAAAATGACCACAGTGTTTTAGCCATTTAGTTAAATGGCCAGCAGCTCGTAGCCTAGTTGTCAAATGACAGTTGATGAGTATTTATTGACGACCATACGTTAGTTACTACTTTTCTACTTACTAATTGCAAGTACATATAACTTAATATTACTTAAATGCAAGGTAGTCGACTTTTCAGTGTTTTGTAAGTATATTCAGGAATGCGTGGACAGTTTTGAAAAATAAAATTTACTTTTTCATATTTAAAGTCGAGTCTGACATACTGTTTAGTAGCGTTGTTTTGATTTTTGATGCAAATCAAATCAAAACTAGTTTTGATGCATTTTTTTCAATTGATTCATCAAATCAAATCAAATCTCAAAAATTTAGAGCCAAAAATCAAATCAAATCTGCTTCATTTTTAGAGGCAAAAATCGAACAATCAAATCAAGTCTGTTAATACTTTCAGCGACAGTTTTTCAATAATACTTTATGGAATTTTTGGAATTTAGAGTACATGTCTAAATTATCTTGGAGAAACTTTTAGAAATTCGAAATGATACTAAATGGCTAAAATATTGCGAGTCTTTTGGCCAAGTAGTCAAACACGCTGCGTTTTACAACTGGGCTAGCCATTTGACTAAATGGCTAAAATGTTTAGCCATTTAACTAAATGGCTAATTTGACTACTAGGCTTCGACATATATATATATATATATATATATATATATATATATATATTAGGGATCGACCGGATATCCGGATCCGGATCCTGCCGGATATTGCAGATCCGGATCCGGATCCGGATCCGGCAGAAAAACCATTCGGATCCGGATCTTTTTTGCAGTTAACAAACCAAAGGAAATTTATTACTGAAACTAAAATATAAATGCCTGGAGTGCTCTAAATTAATTTCTAGAAGCGATTTTTCGTGCTAAGAGCGTGGCTTTTACGGGGGCTACCGCCCCCAGACCCCTGTGTATCTTAATATTCAACTGAACTCGAATAAGTACATAGACTTTGATATTTTGTTAACTAATTTTTACGCAAGTCATGCCAAATGAATTTCTAAATACATATTTTCTATAATTATGTAATTTTTTATAAATCAGTGTTAAATAGGTCTCCATGAGTAGTTATTTTAAGACATCTATAGACAAAAATTTAACAAAGTTTGCAATTATATATCAGGCTACTTGACGTGTTGGGTTCCCAATTTTAACTTGTGCTTTTCTGAATTTTTAAGCGATGCTTTTAATAAAATGGTTTCTCAGTAGTAGCAAAACTCTAGGCCTACTTAGAGCGTTTAACTATTTTTTACGTATTGCAAAATTATTAGACAAGTAAGCCTAACCGACTTGTAAACTCAAAAAATTTAACTTCAGTGAAATTTTTAAGATGTTCAAGTATTGGTTTTATGTTTCTCTAGGCTCCATGTAAGAAGTTAATGGTACTAATCTGCTGATTTTGTTGAAAAATTGTTGTTGAAAAACTTTGATTGTAAACTGTCCCATATCTGCGGCTGCGGCCCACACATTTCAAAAATTCTTTAGATACTTAGTGAAAATTGTTTCTTTCAGGCTAAATGTTTCTTAACTCATTTGCAGTATCAAACACCGCGAAATTGCTGAAAATTATTAAATAAATTCACTACCTGCATTGTAATGCTTCAAAAAACATAAAAACATAAACTTGTAAAACCATAAAAACATTAATAAGCATTAACAAAATCAAAGAACAAAATTTTAAAAATTTACATGTATTTTGATGACTAGATCCGGATCCGGATCCGGTTCCGGATCCGGCAAAATTTTGGATCCGGTCGATCCCTAATATATATATATATATATATATATATATATATATGTTTTAGTCTGCACAGAGTTCAACCATGCCGAATTTCTTTATTTCGCGAAAGTCCAGTTTTTATTTCCAGGAGGAGAGTACGTAAGGGAAACAGAAACATTTATTTTGGCCCACTACTTTGCTACAAAGTTATATATAGATATAAGCGGAATTTTCGATTTTCTGGGTCGTAGCCGTGCCGTGACGACCGAGTGGTTAAGGTGTTCGACAAGATATGATGGTTCGAGGTGGGATTCCCACTCCACAAAGTTTGCACAAATTTTCTTGAGCAGGGTATATAATAAGCCCATACGTATATATATAATGGTTCGCCGGCTGTTTCGGCAAAAATGGTTTTGTACTTAAATTTCAAGTACTTTTAAGCTATTCTACTCCTTACACTCAAAAAAAGCAAACTTTTCCTTCAGTTTTCCAGACTTTACGCCAATACCTGAACCTGTTGACAGTGAGAACCTTTCAAAAACATAGACTTAAAGCGAAGATCTACACGTATCAATTCAGATCTCAAAATTCCTACCAAAAACTACTATATATAACTAACCAAAACCAACCTTCTCAGTAGGTATACGGATTTATCTTGTCCTCTTATACGAAAAGCACGTGGCACGCCATCCAAATTTAAGCCATAATCAACAACTTCATTACAATGCCAAATCAGCCTCGTCAGTAATCAGGGCTACAAAGCCAGTAAGCCAACATAAATAAGGGCGATAGCAAGCAAACGTCACAGCCAATCAGCCTTTCTTAACCCTCAATGAAAAGTCTAATATACACTTGCAATGTTACCCAATGCTAAAATTAGAGGTAATAAAATTAGACGGCTCAAATTGTCATGTCTAATGATAACAACCAACGTATTGCCAAGGCAAGACTTCTGGTTCATTTCATATCTAAGTCATAAACATTCGTGCTCCTGTTCCAGCAATGGTCATCGAAACTGTTTTGGAATAGAGAATGAAGCTCTTATCATCACCGCCCCCTCCCCTTCCACTAAGGTCCACTTCTGTGATGGCATTTACATACAATATGATAAATGAAAGAGAAGCTTAAATGTAGCAAACTATATAGACAACATGCGTATACATGTATACGTACCTATATACCACATGAATGCATGTACTTTACATGGTTGGTATTCATGTCGGCAATTCACACTGAATAAAAGAACGTCTATTTTGTACACTAGCAAGCAAGCATATAGAGATTTGGTTGTCTTCCAGCTTCTGTGTATGAAAGGTCTACACACACTGAGTAGTGATAAAACGTCTGCTCTCATCAAGAAGCGTTAATGCCACCAACCAAAAGTAAACAATTCCCCAGGGCTTCCTTAACTAAAGCCATATTCGTCATGCATAATGTTAAGACTAAGGAGTCTAGCCTAATGCCGCTCACTTAAGAGTCCTGCACGCTAACTTCCGTTCTTCTCCCCGTCATCCCATTATCATCACAAGGAAAGAGACTAGCTCATTTATTTGCACAGACATTCCGTAATTACTCACACATAGAGATCAGACAGACTTCTTGAACCACTCCATTCTACACCCGTAACTGCAGTTTCCTGAGTCATTTTCCTCACACCGATGAAGGCAGCATCACAGAGGTCGGTTAGCGATACCAGCTGCGCAATGTGAGAAGACTGTAGAGTACACCCTGTCTTTCTTCATGGTTTTGAAACTGGAAGGGGAAGCGGGGGGGCTTCCGATCTTTGGGGGCGCATTAGGGAAAAATAGTATTTGTAAGGTGAAAGCGCAAAAAATAGTTTGTTTTTAGCTTGCAATAGCTTTAAAAGTCTATAATTTAACTAAAACTTGAGAAAGTTTGTGAACAGTTTACCTAGAACCTTAATTTTTGACGACAGCCAAAAAAGTGGATGGGCTCATGCCGAAAAGTGGAGGGGGCTCCGAGAAGTGATAGTGATCCAACTCCCTTCCCATTAAAAATGCCAGACGGTGGCCAATCCATCCCCTGGCCCAGGACACCGAGTTAATCACTGTACGTATTACCTGGCTTTATATATCTTTTTATAGCTTTTTTTAGGGTAAACTTTGCAAATTTGGTGGGCGAACCCGAAATGGGGAATGGCAAAAAATGCAAAATTTTCTACAATTTAGCTCTTTTCCCTCAAAATAAGGCTCATATATTTAATTTTATCGTGACACGGTTTGAAAGCTAAGCTGAAAGCTTTTAAACCAAAATTTGAGCAAAAAATTTCAAAAAATGACCATTTTTGGCAAAATTTAGCTAACGTTTTGGGCCCGAAAGAAAAATGGTGTAAGGGCATAATTCCTTTTGAGGGGAGGGGGGCAGGTGTTCCAGGCTACAGTTTGCCCCCTGTGAGCTCCCCCACGGAGAAGCCAGAGACGCTAATTTCCTTTGGGGGCGGGGGTATCCCCCTAAATTTTCGACCAACTTTACCCCCCCCAGATTTTTTTACTTACCCTCCCCCAACTTTTGGCAACCCCCCCGAACCCCCCAACGATTTTTGGACCCAAAATGTTAGCTAAATTTGGCCGAAAATGGTCATTTTTAGAAACATTTTTCTAAAATTTTGACCTACAATCGCTTTACAACGGTGCAAAAACGCCTAAAACGTTAAAAACAAGCCTTACTTTGATGGAAAAAGGGCAAAATTACAGAAAATTTTGCATTTTTTGGCCAGTTTTCGAAATTTCTGAGGTCCGAATTCTGGCGGGGGGGGGGTGCCCTCCATCACATTTCGGAGGTCGGCCAACATTTACCCGCCCAGACCCAAAGTTCCAGGGAAACTATGGGCCAGACCCCCTCCCCGACCTCAACTACTCCCGCCCAAGCCGAGCTCAACCCCCCTACGATTGGGTCCAAACGAAGTAAAAAATGCAAAATTTTTGAAAAATTTTCTTGCGATTTCTAAAAATTTTTGAAAAAAATTGAAAAAATGGCTGTAGATCAGCTATAAACAGCTAAAGATGGTTATTTATAGCAATTAAAAGGAAATATATATCGCAATTATAAACCACAATCTGGGATAATTTAGGCAAATATATTTTAGAATAAATTAGTCAGTTTTCAAGTCCTATTTTCGGATACAAAAACTATTGACAGAATCTTTTGAACATAGGTGTAATTGGGGGGAGGTTTGGGGGGGGTAACCCCCCCCAGCCATTTTTCCAAACCACCCCCAAAAATTTTTGGGGGCCCCCGGCCCCCCCCAACTGGGGGGGGGGGGTAGTCGCGCCGAAGGCGCGAAAAATTGGCCAAAAATCGGGTATTTTTAGGGTAAATTTTGCAAAATTTTTCAAAAATGTTCAAATTTTTGGCTTAAAGTGTTCATTAGTGCGTGAAATACACGTTTTCAACAGTTTAATGGACTTTCTGACTCAATATTGACCTTATTTTGTAGTTAGAAACATGTTGGCAACCAAGTTTTCGAGTTTAAAACCCCTGTCTAATGTTAAAATTAGTTAATGGTTGGATGTTTTTTCGCATTAGCAATGGCTGAAAATGCGATTTTTGGCATAAAAATAGGAAAAAATTTTTGGGGGAGGTTTGGGGGGGGGTTTGGGGGAGGTCTAAAAAGGGGCCCGCCCCCAAATTTTGGGGGGAGGGGCCCCCCCAACCCAAATCCCCGTTACACCTATGGCCCCCCCCCCCCCCCCCCCCCCCCCCCCCCCCACCCCCCCCGACCTCAACTACTCCCCCCCAAGCCGAGCTCAAACCCCCTTCCCCCCTAAAATTGGGTCCAAACCAGGTAAAAAATGCAAAATTTTTGAAAAAATTTTTTGCAATTTCTGAAAATTTTTGAAAAAAATTCGAAAAAATGGCTATAAATTACATATAATGACTAGGTGTAATTGGGGGGGAGGTTTGGGGGGGGGTAACCCCCCCCCGCCCCAGCCATTTTTACAAACCACCCCCAAACATTTTTGGGGGCCCCCGGCCCCCACCCCAACTGGGGGGGGGGGGTAGTCAAATTTTGCAAAATTTTTCCAAAATGTCCAAATTTTTGGCTTAAACTGTTCATTATTGCGTGAAATACACGTTTTCAAAAGTTTTCTGGACTTTCTGACTCAATATTGACCTTATTTTAGACTTAGAAACATGTTGGCAATCAAGTTTTCGAGTTTAAAAACCCTGTCTATTGTCAAAATTACTTCATAATTGAATGTTTTTTGGCATTAGCAATGGCTGAAAATGCGATTTTTGACATAAAAATAGAAAAATTTTTTTGGGGGAGGTTTGGGGGGAGTCGTGGGGGGGTTTGGGGGGAGTCGTGGGGGGGTTTGGGGGGGGTCTAAGAAGGGCCCCCCCCAAATTCCGGGGGAGGGCCCCCCCCAACCCAAATCCCCGTTACACCTATGACCTATTTTGGAGTAAGAAATGTCAATCAAGTTTTCGAGTTTAAAGGACCTGTCTAATGTTAAAATTAGTTAATGGTTGGATGTGTTTTTGGCATTAGCAATGGCTGAACATGCGATTTTTGGCATGAAAATTGAAAAACTTTTTTGAGGGAAGTTTGGGAGGTCTTGGGGGGGGGTTTGGTGGAGGTCTAAAAAGGGGACCCGCCCCCAAAATTTGGGGGGAGGGGACCTCCCCCAACCCAACTCCCCGTTACACCCAGTGGCGGCGCCAGGGGGGGGCGGGGGCCCCGGGCCCCCCCCTTTGCGATTTGGGCCCCTCCCTTTGGGGTGTCGGGCCCCCCCCCTTGAAAAATTTTTCAGCTGTTTATATGCATAATGTGAGTGTTTTTAAGAAATTTTTTTAAAAAATCGGCAAATTTTTCCAAAAAATCGAAAAATCTTTGCTAAAATGTGAGAAAATTTTTGGAAAATGAAGGTAAAATTTGCTAAAATTTGGCAAAAATTTTGGATTTCCCAAAAAAGGTCGCCTGATTTTTGGGTCGGGCCCCCCCCCCCCTTCAAAAAATCCTGGCGCCGCTACTGGTTACACCGATGGGTGGGGGGACTTGGGGAGACCAAAAGTGGGGGGGAGGAAAAGTCAAAAATTCTGGGAGGGAATAAAGTTGGTCGAACTTTTCGGGGAGGGGAATACCCCAATGGTTTTTGGCATTAGCAATGGCTGAAAATGCGATTTTTGACATAAAAATAGAAAAACTTTTTTGGGGGAGGTTTGGGGGGAGTCGTGGGGGGGGGGTTTGGGGGGGGTCTAAGAAGGGCCCCCCCAAATTCCGGGGGAGGGCCCCCCCAACCCAAATCCCCGTTACACCTATGACCTATGATAATGAGCTAAAGATGGTTATTTATAGCAATTAAAAGGTAATATACGCAATTATAAACCACAATCTGGGCTAATTTAGGCATATTTTAGCACAAATTTGTCAATTTTCAAGCCCTATTTTCGGATACAAAAACTATTGACAGAATCTTTTGAATATGTTTAATGTACTGTGCATCGAAAAAGGAGCATTTTTAGCCAACAAACTTGGGTACAGTTTAGGGGGGGTCCCCCTCCCACAAATTTAGGATTTTGGTGGGGTCCCCCGAGCATACCTGAACGGGAGGTCAAATTTCACTGACCCTTGTGGAAGCAAATTTGGGGTACTTTTGAAAGCAATTTTTAAGCTATTTTAGCCTATTTTTAGCAAAAAACAGCAATTTTTAAGCTAAAACACGTTTTTGGACGTTTTTTAGCTAAAAATAGTAATTTTAAGTGAAAAATTCCGGCGAAGCCGGAAAATTTTTGGAAATTTTAGTCGTAAAACCTATTTTTTGGGCAATTTTCTTACCTCTTGTGGCCAATTTTTTCCCCTTGTGGGAGCAATTTCGCGACCCCTTGTGGGCGACTTCGCCGAGGGGGGGGGGAAATTTCCCCCCCTGTCCCCCCCCTTGTCCACCTGTGCCCCCGAGCCAAATTTGGACCTTCTACTCCCCCCCCAACCCAAACAGGTGGTACACCTATGATGACACACAGGAAAGGAATCTACAAACATTTTCCCAAAAATCAACCGTTGCGCCACACAAAGCTGTACTTTAGCTATGTTTTCTATACTATAGTTACTACTGCCAAAATGTTGATTATGGATGTTGATGTTGATCGAGAGCGCTCCCCTATAATATGGGTACAAAAGGTGCCAATCATTCGGTTTTCTAATCAATATAGTTAATAATATTTAACAATAGTTAACAGTTTTATAGTTAACACTAAACGTTTACTACGTGTCGGTTTGCACTGTCGTTGATAATGATGGTAACATCTTCCGTTCTCGCCGCAACTCGCTTGATTGGATTGCAATCCTTCGGGATTCAAGCTTGAGAGTTACTTGCACACCACACTAATCTGCAAACCAAACATTTCTCAATGATTATCACATGGGGAACAATGTGCTAAACGCAATCACAGCTTATTGTGCCCATGTAATTGACACTGTTGGTAATAGTATGTACTCTGATATATCTCTACATAGATATAATCAGCAATTACTTATTAGCTTTAAAGAGCAGTAATTATGGTTTCAATTATAGTTAACGGCTAGTTTTAGCGTGAAAAAATATCGTAGCTTTAATTGCAATATTTTGGCGAAATGTGTTATTTCAATTTTTTCGATTACATGTTATTTAGTAGCTTTCTGTGGAATCCTTGATTGAAGCAATGGTATATATTAATGCTTCCTTTCTTTACTTGTGGTTGTGGTTCCTTTTTATTGGGTAATAATTGACTTTTACAGAAATTAAATGCATTTAATCAGTCGAACTTTTGTGTCAGACTGCTAATAGCAAACCTAACAGCAATAGTAGAACAGTGTTAACTTTTATGCAACATTTGCGTTTGAACACTGCTAGTAGACACCGTTCAAACACTGTTAACAAACAGTCTAACACTTAGTTTTATGCAACGAATTTTACCGTTCAACGGTTAGACTGTTAGACTGTTCAAACGTTCAATGCAACGGGGCCCTTGGTGTTGGTTTATAAAATGTCACATCGTCCTGTTGGTCCAGATATAGGCCATTATTTTTGATTTACACTATTGGAACACGAGGTCATATATTTAGTTAAAAGTCCTGCTAAATAATTTGGATGTTTCATATTATTTAGCAATAGAGTTCTTCCCATGTAACATGATTTTTCTGCTACAATTATTTTTACGAGAAAATCTTAAAACCAACTTCGAAGCTATTCATAGATTCATGTATGCACTCGGAGTAATGTCGGAAACTTAGATTTTGGTGTCGGAAAGACGGAAATATAGAAATAAGAATAGAAGTCGGACTAAATCGGAAGGTCTTTGAACTCTCTCGGACAATCTCATAACTCTCTCAGTCTCTCGGACAATCTCGGAAAGTTGTTAAATTGACTTTAAAGTAGATAACAATAAAGTCGGAATGAGTCGGAAAGTGAAGAAAGTAGGAATCTGACAGCGATAGTGGTATCGCGAAATCGGATCGGAAAGTCAGATAGCCACATGTCTGAATCGGACAGTCACATAGTTAGGGATACGAATTTGTACAAGACAATGCTGGAGTCGTATCGGAATCGGTTCGGAAAGTTGGAATCGGACAGTCACATAGTTAGAGTTACGAATTGTACAAGACAATACCGGAGTCTGATCGGAATCGGATCGGAAAAAAGTCGGAATCGGACAGTCACATAGCTAGGGTTACGAAGTTGTACAAGACAATGCCGGAATCGGATCGGAAAGTCGGAATCGGACAGGCACATAGTTAGGGTTAGGAATTGTACAAGTCATTGCCGGAATCGGATCGGAATCGGATCGGAAAAAAGTCGGAATCGGACAGTCACATAGTTAGGGTTACGAAGTTGTACAAGACAATGTCGGAGTCGGATCGGAATCGGATCGGAAAGTCGGAATCGGACAGTCACATAGTTAGGGTTACGAAGTTGTACAAGACAATGCCGGAGTCGGATCGGAATCGGATCGGAAAGTCGGAATCAGACAGTTACATAGTTAGGGGTAGGAAGTTGTACAAGACAATGTCGGAGTCGGATCGGAATCGGATCGGAAAGTCGGAATCAGACAGTCACATACTTAGGGGTACGAAGTTGTACAAAACAATGTCGGAGTCAGATCGGAATCGGATCGGAAAGTCGGAATCGGACAGTCACATAGTTAGGGTACGAAGTTGTACAAGACGATGTCGGAATTGGATCGGAATCGGATCGGAAAGTCGGAATCAGACAGTCACATAGCTAGGGGTACAAAGTAGTACAAGACAATGTCGGAGTCGGATCTGAATCGGATCGGAAAGCCGGGATCGGACAACCACATAGTTAGGCCCGGAATTTCCGGGCCCCGTACCATAGAAACTATCAGTCTACAACACTGATAGACTGTTAATACTGCTAAACTGATAAATATCAATGTTAGAATTTCCGTTGCATAAAGCTAGCTACTGATAAAAATCAGTGAATTCTATCAGTCTTATTATCAGTGCAGCCTTAACTGACAATGGAACGTCGTTTTGACCGAAAGTCAGTGCAGTAGTTAGACTGATAATCAGTGTATGAGGTTACTACAAAATGGCAATGAAAGCGGTCAAATGTTTGTCTTTGTTGGTTATAATTGATCTCAATTTAATTGTATCATTATAGACTATACACTAAACGAATTTGTTTTAATGTTTAATGTTTTAATGTTTACTGTTTTAATTTATTAGAAAATTTAAAACTGCTAATTAAAGCTCTCAAATTCTTAATTTCGTCCGATTTTATTCTGTCGTGTGCGTGTCTCCAGATAAATTGTTTTCAAGGTAAATATAAGTTTCATTTCCCAAATAGGAAAACCACATACAAACAGTCTGAAGAAAATAAGAATTCCCATTCAAAAATCGAACTTAGCCTCCTGCTATTCCGCAGATGTTCTTAAACATTTTTGGTGTAATCCAGGGGGCCGTTTCACAAAAGGTTCGGAGCCTATGAGCTCGTAAAAATCCTTTTTTACGAGTTCCTAGCAATTCCAAGTGTTTCAAAAAATTGTCATAACTTTACGAGATCGTGAATTTAGGCCAATATTTCCCAGTGAAAAGTAGCACTTGGAAAGCCCTCATGACGTTATGTGACGAGCGTTATTATAGATTTTTTGCTTTGAATTTTTCTAATTTGCGTTTTTGTCGTTTTGGCGAATTTGTAATTTCATGTTTTAAATCAAATTTGTAAATGTTGAATAAAGCTTTATTTATAAATGTTAAAAAATATTTTTTCTTGTGCCATGATGCGAAGGACATGTGCCAAGGGACATGTTTTGGATTTGGCTCAACAAACCTCAATACTACAGATAATCCGTCAAATGTGCGGTGACACCAAATTTGGCAACTTTGTATTCAGTTTTCTCGCAACTGGAGATGTTTTAGCTCAAACCAAGAAAAATGTAACTCCGCAATAGGGCGAATTTTCATCCAGCCAAAAATCAGGCAAATCCATTTGGTAGTTTTTGAAAAATCGATGTTCAAAACAAAATAATCGCAGTTTTGCCAAAATGATTTTTCGGCCAAATCTCTAGCTTAAAGCAACGAATCCCAGCTAACAGACATTGATAAAATGCCAATTAGACCACGAATCGATACAGTATAAACAAACGAAAAGTGTGCGGATAATTTGGCAGGAATTTTGAAAAAACTGATTTCCTCCAAAATTGCCGTTTTTTGACCCCAAAATTAGTTTTTGACTTATACCGACTTAACCGCTGGATATAGCTCAAAGGTTGTAAAAGCAAAAATGTTCGTTTTTGAATCCTCTTTCCATCCATTACAAATAATCTGATCTATCTACTATCTACTGAGCGTATAATGCCAAAAACCGAAAATTTTTATCTTTTCACCTAAAAATGTGGGACTGGTCCCGGAATGTTAAAGAGCACCAAAATAGCATATTTGGAAAGTTTCATCTGCTTTCATAAGGAATTGAAGCTTATAGGTCCAAATTTACACAAAAGGAAACCACCACCTTAATAGAGAGGTACTGATTTAACAGGGACACTATTTTAGATATTACTGATTTAATTTCTGATGATATCTGCCCGTCCACGAATCGTAGCCATTCCTTATCTGCCCTGACCCAGGTGCTGGCTGCCCAGAGATTTTACGCAATCGGGTTCTTCCTATGAACAACCAGGGATATGCACGGGATCAGCAAGGCTAGTGTTTCAAGATGTCTCTACCGGGTTTCGCGTGCTCTGACACGAAAACGACAGGACTTCATTCATTTTCAGGGTTATCATTCATCTGAGGATATTATCAGGGTAAAGCAGGGTTTCTATAGTCAGACCGGGATGCCAAATACCGTAGGAGCTGTCGATGGCACTCACATTGCCATTATGGAGTATAACTCTCAGAGTTAAGGCTCAGTATAACTGTTAAGGCTTTTAAACAGACTCACTATTAAACTTTTCCATGAGAGACCCCTCGTATTGATTCTATGGTTTTAATGATACGGACGTTCTTCGCAACTATTTGATACCTGGTTAATTGCGTACCAAGAGGTAACCGGAATGGCCGCATTGACAGACCAAAATGGTCACGAATGCTAAGTCGTATCTCACTAGCGAGGTACTTGACAGATATATCAATTATATTCTTCCGAAACTGAGGCTGACTTGGGAGTCAACAACTCGAGCACAGATGGCTCGGTTTCGGGCACCGAAGGACACCGCCTACGCATACCGCCACCAGCAACATAAGCAAGGGGACTCCGTTCGGGCATTTGCAGCTGCGCTTCGGCAACTAGCTCGACGAGCTTTTTCAATGGTTCTCATTGCACGGTTGGAACAGATTCTGTGCGAGCGTTTCTGCCGAGGCGTGACGGATAGTCTCCGCCCAGCATCAGTTACCCGAGATATTGTTAGTTTAGGGGAAGCAATTGATATGGCCGAGAACATTGAACGCAAGCTGGGTTTACTGCAGAAGGATGCATCCATGACCCCCAGCAGAGGTGTAAGACTAAGTTTCTGAATCCTGTCGTTTACCCCCTTGGTGTCAAACGACAAGGTGTTCCAGATAGCGCCTGGTGGACTGTACTTCGTGAAACGTTTTGCAGCTTTTTGTTGTCTCCCAGTTTTTGGGCTTGTTTATGGGCTTGTGCTTGTTTTAACTGTTTGTGAGCTTGTTTTAACCAAGAGTACAGAATACGTAAGAGGATGACAAGCGTGACTCCCCCCATAAATTGACAAAGAAATTAGCCCACCATGCTTGCATGCAACAGACGCACTTCGAACCAACTGACTAGTTGCGTTTTCAAGCTTTAGCGGGTCTGATTTATAGTGGGGATTAGCCGAAAGCGTGCAGAGATGTAGCGAGCTGATAATACATAGCGTAGGACGCTTGTCATACTCTTATGTATAATGCACTCTTGTTTTTACTCAACATTTTTTAAATTTTCGGTTTTTTCAATCCTGTAACGATTCTATGCTTTTCTCGATTGATCGTCGTGCTTGATATTTTTGTATTGCTTCTCTGATATTTCTTTTTCATGTTTGTTCTCATTCTCTGATATTTCATGTTTGTTGTAATTATAGTTATCTGTGTACCTGATTCTTTAATATCAGTATTGGATTTTTGTTGTTAGAAAACGGCAGCACGTCGCCGCCTTTCTAATGGCTATTCTAACAGTGACAGTTATGAGTCTCCTACCTATCCTACCTGTCCAGTTTCCCGAAAATATCAGCCTCCACAACTCCGTCATGAGAGGTTTCGTCATTTACATATCCGGGGTTCCCTGCAACGGCTAATTGCTCTCTGTGTCCAAGCGCTCCCACGATACTTTATGCCTGCAGTGTTCCGACAGTATTCTGTTGTTGACGTAGCCCACCGTATGGACTGCCCCGGTTCTCTATACCCGCTGATACAGAAACCCTTCGGTCCGTACTTTGGAACTGATCCGGAGCAGCATACTTTCGCGTATGACAATCCACCCTTGAAGACTGATGGCGCCTGCACCTCTGAAGGGTAAATTCTCGTTTTCATTTTCTAAATCTTGGATTTTTCCAGGTGTAGCATTTATACCCTTTTTGAGTTCTGACCATTCCGAAGCTAGCCCAGACTTTTTACCAGTCGACTGTCTCTTCTGCCACTGCCATTTGTCCATCGAACTGTTTTATCTTCTTATTGTGCCGTCGAATGGTGTCGGGTAGCTTCGCTCCAAAACGTCCTGAAACTGCTACGTGTTGGTTTTCTGTATCCTTGGGGCCTATTTCATTATTAGCAGTGGCAAATTCACGAGCTCACAAACCACAAGCAATTTCGCTTTCGCCAACTACTAGTCTCAAACCACAAGTCACAAGCACAATCCCTGCTTGTGGTCGGTTGCCCACAAGTTGATTTTCCAGTTTCAGTTTCATCAACCCGCAAGCTACAAGTCATAAGCTCATAAGTCCCTGCAAACAGCCGAAAAATCCCACAAGTCAATGTGTCACTTGTGGCATTCAGATATTAATTAATAAAAAATTAATATTAATTGATTTGCCCCTTTAATAAATGATGATGATACTCAGTCGAAAACGGAACAATTAACGAATGAAATTAACTAAATTTTACCGAAATTTGCAGCACCAAATTTTGATACAATTTGAAACATTTTCAGTTCTTTGAACAGCTTGTTTACGTCGCTAATTTATATAATCATCATCATTCATATGTGCCAATTCCTTACTTAATCTACTTTTTTGCATCTATTTCTTTATTTCTTATCTACGTATTTCATCACTTGACAATTTACACTTACAAAACGTCTTCAGTTCGATGTTTTGTTCTTGATGTTCAGTTCTTTTTGTCTGCTGCAATTTAATAGAGGCTGCAATTTGATAGCCAGGAGACGGAAGGGAAGTTTCATGTGTGTACAAAAATGTATTAGGCGGAGACTTTTATAAGATGGGGTCTACGCTTGTTGCAGTGCAGTTGGAGTGCTGGTCTATGAACCTGCTCTGATTCAGGCTATTGTTACATTGAAGACTGCCCGTCTAACTGACAACTCCAATTGTCCGGCCGTTCTTTGAGCGGCTATTTCATGATATTAAAACATTTGTTTAATCAATTGATTGCGTCCTAATGGGCTGGTGAGCCTTTCTATAGAGTAAGGGAAAACACACACTATTTAGTTGCATATTGTGTTTCTTGATATAAAACAAATCCACCACAAAAGCATCATGAAAACCCTGTAGAATTCATTTTTGAACGATTAGTTTTTACTTTATGCAACGCCCAATTGAATGGTCAACAGAAATTTGCCCTATATTCATCTGCCTGTAACTTTTGACAGAAACCACCACGTATAATAGATATGCAGATATGCACTGCGATGCAAAGCTCTTTTTAAGCTTTCATTTAGTGAATTTGAATTTACTGGATAGAACTTTAATGAAATTTTGACCTTTAGGCCGTACTGGTAGCTAGCTATCTAATCACTCTCATGGGCTAGAAAACATCTTGTCGGGACACATTATAATTGATCTCAATTTAATTATGTCATTATAGACTATATACTATCACTATAACAGTGGCTTGAGACTGATAGGTCCGTTTTAACAGTGTAAAACTAAACTGTTAAATTATGCAACATCAACAAACACTGTTTAAAGTCACTGATATTTAGCAGATAACAGTGGGCGAACAGTGTTAGTTTGAATGCAACGGAAACAACTGTTTAGACTGTCAAACTGGTAGACTGATCAACTGTTAAAAGTTTTATGCAACGTTTTAGTTTTAGTTTTAGTTTTGACATACGCTGGGAATGGTCAAGCATCTTTGCAATATATTCAATCGTCTGTAACTTTTGATGGAAACCACATACAGAAGAGATATGCGCATAGTTGTAAAGCACTTTTTATGCTCTTTCACCTTAGTGCGGTCGGATTTATTGGATAGAACTTTAATGAAATTTTGATTCTTAGGCTATACTGGTAGCTAGCTATCCAATCACTCTCTTCAGCTGGAGAACATTTTCTCAGGAGATTAAGCACACCAACCAAGTATCACATATATTTTCTTTATAACGGTGCGCTTCCAACCGGGAACGGCTCTCCTGCAGTGGCGGCGCCAGGGGGGCCCAGGGGCCCCGGGCCCCCCTTTGCGATTTGGGCCCCTCCCTTTGGGGGTGTCGGGCCCCCCTTAGAAAGTTTTCAGTTGTTTATATGCATACTTTGAGTGTTTTTATGAATTTTTTAAAAAAATCGGCAAATTTTGCTTAAATTCGAAGAATTTTTGCTAAAATTTGAGAAATGTTTTGGAAAATGAAAGTAAAATTTGCTAAAATCTGGCAAAAGTTTTGGATTTCCACAAAAAGGTCGCCGGATGTTTGGGTCGGGCCCCCCTCCAAAAAATCCTGGCGCCGCTACTGCTCTCCTGCATTCATTTCTCAATTTATATTTTGCAAACTTTGAGCAACGGTACTACCGCTTTTGTACTTTCGCCCACCAAAACGACAAATTCCCTGACTCCGATTTTGCTACATTCCCCCAGATTTTTGGCAGAAAAGTGGCACAAAGTCGAAAATTTAGGATTTTTGGGCAATGCAACGAACCCATGCCCAACCTCCCAACTATAGGTGTAAGTCCTCAGCCAGCCAGCCATTTTTTCATAGTTGGTGTATGTAATTGGGGGTAGGTTTGGGGGTAGGTTAAACCCCGATTCATTTTCCAAAATCACCCTCACAAATTTATGGGAAACTCCGCTCCGGCCCCACCTCCCAACTGGGGGGGGGGGGGGTGGCAGTAGTCGAGCTGACGACGTGAAAAAAATTGGGTAATTTTAAGGTAAATTTTCCAAACTTTTTCAAAAATATCCAAATTTTTGGATTTAAGGTGGTGGTTTCCGTTTGTGTAAATTTGGACCTATAAGCTTCAATTCCTTATGAAAGCAGATGAAACTTTCCAAATATGCTATTTTGGTGCTCTTTAACATTCTGCGACCAGTCCCACATTTTAGGTGAAAAGATAAGAAATTTTCGGTTTTTGGCATTATAGTCTCAGTAGATAGTAGATATATCAGATTATTTGTAATGGATGGAAAGAGGGTTCAAAAACGAACATTTTTGCTTTTACAACCTTCGATCTATATCCAGCGGTTAAGACGGTATAAGCCAAAAACGAATTTTGGGGTCAATAAACGGCAATTTAGGAAGAAATCAGTTTTTTTCAAAATTCCTGCAAAATTGTCTGGACAATTTTCGTTTGTTTATACTGTATCGATACGTGGTCTAATTGCCCATTTTATCAATGTCTGTTAGCTGGGATTCGTTGCTTTGAGCTAGAGATTTGGCCGAAAAACCATTTTGGCAAAACTGCGATTATTTTGTTTTGAACATCTCAAAAACTACCAAATGGATTTGCCTGATTTTTGGCTGGATGAAAATTCGCCCTATTGCGGAGGGTCATTTTTCTTGGTTTGAGCTAAAACATCTCCAGTTGTGAGAAAACTGAATACAAAGTTGCCAAATTTGGTGTCATCCCACATTTGACGGATTATCTGTAGTAATGAGGCTTGTTGAGCCAAATCCAAAAAAATGTCCTTCGGCCCATATGTCCTTCCCATCATGGCACAAGAAAAAAATTTGGCCGATTCAACAGTTTTGAGAAATCGATGTTCAAAAATTTTTGTCTGTATACAGACTATCAGATATCAGTATGCCAGAACGTTTTTGCTACTTTTGTAATAATTTTCCTAGTTTCGTACGCTCATGGGAATGTACAGGTTATAAGCTTTAAAATGATGTATAATTAATTCTC
>JASAND010000625.1:0-10772 GCA_030248195.1 Trissonchulus latispiculum | reverse complement strand
AAAAAAAAAAAAAAAAAAAAAAAAAAAAAAAAAAAAAAAAAAAAAAAAGTACTTCGTTCAGTTACGTATTGTTGTTGTTGTTGCTAAACGGGTGTCGGTTAGACTTCTATATAAAACTTGAGCTAGATTGGTTAAGTTTTGCTAAAGTTAGCTTCAAGAAAACGAACTCCTCCTCCGAATTGTTTGCTTGATCCTGAAAAATTATGTCGTTGCTTTAAAATTTAAAATATTTTAATTAGTTTGCTAATTTTTCAGGAAAAAATGGAAATATATTCCTAATAAATAAAGTTCAGTTGCAAAATTGCTATGTATTTAGGCCATATAAGTAAACGTTAACTCATCCTAAGAAAAATCGAAACTACATCAGGAACAAAGTCAGAAAGGGGATACTGTAGATTTTAGGCGTAAGTAGGAATCCGAGTTTTGCGTAAACATTCTTTAGGCGTAAGTAGGAATTTGAGTTTTGACAGAAAGAATTAGGCGTAAGTAGGAATTGGAGTTTTGAAAACGATTAGGCGTAAGTAGGATAGGCGTAAGTAGGAGTAAGCATCTAGACAACTGTACATTACATCTCGATACTTAACAAATCGGTTCTACCAATCTGGTACGGAAAAAACAAATTATAATGTTTTAACATCCCTAAATCAGAGTCGGCGCCGGGTCCGGGTCCAAACGAACAAAGAAAACTGGATTTTACGACATTTAGAGATGTTAAAACATTCAAATTTGTTGTTTTTCTAATAAAAGGCTGGTAGAATCGATGTGTTAGGCTTTGAGATAGAATGTTTTAGTTGACGAGCTGACGTCCTTCAAACCTATGTTGCTCTTCTGGGCTAGAAACAAATGCAGATTACATTCCTTCGAATTTTTGTATTGTGCAACAATTTTTATATCATTGAAAAGAGCAGAAAAAATGCTACAGAGTTGTAGAATTAGTTTTTAATCGCGTTAACCTAATTAAAGTTATAATTAATTAATAGAAATAACTAATAAATCACCTACCATAAGTCTTAGGCTAATGGGCCAATCAGTGAGCAGACACGTAAGTTACGGGGGGGGTCCCGAGTTAATGAACCGAGCATACCTTACATGGTTTGTACATGGTAGTGTAAGAGTTTCTTACTCTTATCTATTATGTACTCTTGATATTATTGGTTTCCAAAGTGGACTGAATAAAAGGGAAGTGCGACCTAGACTTAAGGTGGTGGTATCCTTTTGTGCAGTGCTTTTGTGGTGATTTTTTTGAAACGCTATAACTTTCGCAATTTTGGGAGTTGCAAAGAGCTTTATACATCGTTTTAAAGCTTATTATCTGTACATTCACATGAGCTTACAGAACTGGCAAAATTAGCAAAAAATAGCAGAAAGTTTCTGACAAGCTGACATCTAACAGGATGAATATAGACCAAAAGTTTTTGAACATCGATTTCTCAAAACTGAAGAATCGGCCAAAAGTTCTTTTTGTGCCACGATATGAAGGACATATGGGCCGAGGGACGTTTTTTTGGATTTGGCTCAGCAGGTCTTAACGTTCGAGAAAATCGGCCAAATGCACAGTAACACGAAATTTCGCAACTTCGCATTGAGTTTTCTTGCTACTCAATATGTTTTAGCCCAAACCAAGAAAAACGTCCCTCCGCAGAAGTGCGAATTTCGATTCTGCCGAAAATCTCCGGAATCCGTCGAGTAGTTTTTGAGAAATCGATGTTCGAAACAAAATAATCGCAGTTTTGCCAAAATGGGTTTTCGGCCAAATCTCTAGCTGAAAGCAATAAAGTCCGGCTAATAGGCATTCATAAAATGTGCATTTGGACGATGTATCGATTGAGTATAACTAAGCCAATTTTGTCCTTAACATGTGGCAGTAATTTTGAAAAAACTGATTTCCTCGAAAATGGCCATTTTTTGACCCTAAAAACAGTTTTTTGCTTATACTGACTTAACCACTGGAGATAGCTCAAAGGTTGTAAGAGCAAAAATGTTCATGTTCGAGTCCTCTTTCCAGCCACACCAACCAATCCCGTGTCTTGTCTACCTACTGGGAGCTTAAGGCCAAAAACCAAAACTTTCTTATCTTTTGGCCTAAGAATACGGGACTGGTCCTAAAATGTTAAAGAGCACGGAAATAGGTTATTTCGTAAGTTTTAGCCCTTTGCGTAAAGGATTAAAGCCGTAGGAGTCAAAAATACCCGAAAGGAAACCAGCACCTTAAGGGGAGTTAATCTAGGCGGTCTCTGCACAATGTCTTCAGAGATCGTTAGTTTTCTGCATGTAACTTGATAACATATCATCGTAGTAAAAATATAATATGAGGCACTGACATTTCCCATGACATCCGAGCAGTTGAGGTTCCCAAATTAGAACATTTGAAAGGTAATCTGTCGCCGTTTCGAGCCTAATCTTCCAATGTTCTCCAAATCTTCAGAATTCTTCCAGAATATAGCGAGGACATAAGTGCCAAGTTTGGTGGGTTTCGGCTAGGTAATGTTTTTCAATGACTGCTTAATTATGTGGCTAACAGTAAAAAATGCCCAAAATCGGCAAGCAGTTGAAATTTATCTCATTCTATCGCAATTTGGCGCCATAAAATGTTTAAAATGATGGGATCTATTGATTTAAAGCACTTTTTGTTTTAATCTTGAAAATTCATCATTTTTGAGGCGGCCTCTGACAGCGAAAACTGAGCAAAACGTTGTATTAGTTTTAGCCGCTGCAGTTAAAACGCTTCAAGTTTTGCACACATATTTATATTATTATGAGACATCTGAGAGTGAAATTACAGACTTAAAGACATAAAAAGGATTCCGTTTTTGCACAACTTAGGGTCAAATCCAACCTACTAAATTACATAACAATATGGTTATAGAGCAGTGTTGATTGAAACGATCATTTCGAAAGAGCAGTTGCAGGAAGTTGTTCAACTATCCGGGTTTAAAGGCGACAGAGATGGTCCTCTCCTCAAAGCTAGTTTTAATTCCAAATTTTGCGTATATAATGCTTTTTGCATTTATTTGGAAAATTTCGATGTTGGATGCAAGGGACAGTTAAAACAGACAGATCTCTTGGATGTTGGAGTTGGATAAAGGATCGGAATTGAATTGTCTAAAGTACCGGAAGGGAGGTGGGTAGTGTTTAAATTAATTGCTCAGAGAAGGAGAAAAGGAAGTGAGAAATCACGGCAAAATTGAAAAATCGTTGACGGTCGACCTGCGAAGGCTCGGAGTCCACACCCAACGTTATCCCAGAGTCTGGGATTAAAAGCCTACACAGTGCACAAATGTGCAATAGAAGTAATTGAGGCTCAAAGTCCGAATGCATCAAAGTGAAGGAAAAAGGTCTTCGGGGTCCACAGACCAGACCTTCGTAGGTCAGAAAATTCGATGCTGGGGACCGTCTCGGGGGCATAGACGATCTGCAGCAGAATTGCCTCTGTGTACCGCCCTTATGCATAAGGGTCCACGGGGTGTGTGTTTGAGCCTAAAGTGCCGGTGTGAACTCAATCTAAAAAGGAAGTTTATACCTGGGTGGGCTGGGCGAAGTTGGAATGCTAAGGTCAGGGTCCCATATAACGGTTTAAGACAGCATTTCTCCTGGAACCATTCGGACAAAACTTCCAGTGTCGAAAACTTTGGCCATTGGAGCTTTTATTGCCTTTACACGTAAACGCAGAGTTGTATGCGGGCCGATTTTTCCGGCCCGCGCCCGGCCCACAGCCCGCACCTTATGACCGCGGCCCGCAACACTCCGGCCCGCGGCCCGCACACGCGGAATCCGGCCCGCAGGTACCCGCACGTATAAATTGCTTCCTATGTAGTACCCGAGCACCAAAACTGATGTATTTTCAAAGATACTTCCGGATCCGGCAAATTTTTCTGTTCGTTTGATTTGAACTTTGTTGTCTACCAATTAACTGTTCTTAAAGTAGTAACTAAAGCTTAGCTTCCCTTAACTAAAAGGGTACGCTGGTTAGTTGTCATGGCTGAAAAGAGGAACCGAAATGAACATTTTTTCCTTTACAACCTACGAGCTATCTCCAGTGGTTAAGTCAGTTAAGTCATCAAAAAACGTTTTTTAGGGTCAAAAAATTGTCAGTTTCGAAGAAATCAGCTTTTTCAAAAATACTACCAAATCTTAACGGACAATTTTGATCCATGTATATCCAATCGATACACAGTCTAGTTTACATTTATGAATGTTTATTAGCAGGAGTTAATTGCTTTATACTGGAGATTTGGCCGAAAAACAATTTTGGCAAAACTGCGATTATTTTGTTTTAAACGTCGATTTCTCAAAAACTACTCATCGGGTTCCGGAGAGTTTTGGCAGAGTGGAAATTCGAACTTTCGCGGAGGGATGTTTTTCTTGGTTTTGGCTAGAACATAATGAGTAGCAAGAAAACTCAATGCGTATTTGGCGGATTTTCTCGACAATAAAGACCTTCAGGCAGAGCCAAATCCAAAAAAACGTCCTTCAGCCAATATGTCCTTCATATCATGGCACGAACGGTGCTTTTATCCAATTCTACAGTTTTGAAAAATCGATGTTCAAAAATGTTTGCTCAATAATTCAGGATCTTATATATTTTTTCCCGTTAAGCTTGAGGCCTGTACTCCAATCAAGTCTGAAAAATCCAGTATCCGTGCCGGGAAGCTGCCAGATGTCAGTTTGTCTGAAAATTTTTTGTTAATTTTGCTAGTTCCGTAAGTTCACCTGAGTGTACAGAGTGCACAGATTCCAAGCTTTAAAACGATGTATAGAACTCTTTCCAACTCACAAAATTGTGAAAGTTATATGGGTTTATGGGTTTATATGTTTTACTCAACAGCTACAGGTTATTACTCGATACGCTGATAATGTTAACTGAGTATGTAGTGCATGCTGAAAGTATCGAATGGCATAACGAAGTCAAGTAATGTTTGTTTAAAATTCTGAAATATTGCCTCCTTTTGTATATGATTTGGTATCTATGAAATTTCTAGAAAGCAAAATTAGCCCAGGAAAGTAGCCAAAATCGGCCCGCATCGGCCCGCGCGGCCCGCGCGGGTAGTAAAATTCGGCCCGCCCCGCCCCGCCCCGCGGGTACCCGCGGGTACCCGCGGGTACCCGCAGCCCGCATACAACTCTGCGTAAACGCAACGAAAGGGAAAATATAGTAAGGGTTGTGGCGGCCGCTTCAAGGTCTTTTAGCGTCCAGCAAAAGGAGTCTATATTGCGCAGAAATGCAAACAAGAGAGACTCGGTTGTTTCAGGGGAAACTTCACTGAAATTAACCATCTAGGTAACATAACTAATATCTACCTTATTACTAATAATGTTATCTTTTCTATGATTAAAAACTACTTAAGTACCAAAATTTTTAATCTTTGTTTATTTTTTCCTTTTGAGCGGTTATTCCACTTTGTACCTATTTGCTACCTATAACATGTGTTAGATAGGTGAGGTCTCTGTCTCTTCCAGCTAGTGCTGGAGAGGACAGATGCAGTCATCCATCCTTACGTGAATGATTGTATTGGTGATTTCATTCTGGTAAAGTGTCTTGGAGCACGTCTTGCTCCTTGGATGGTAGGAGTCGAAAAGAATCAAAATGGAGGAATGGGAGACGAAAGAAAGGGAGCTAGGAAACTCCATTTAAAGGAAAGAAAAAGGAAAGGAAAGACTTTTCTGTTTCAGACTAAAGCAGAATAATAATTTTGAAGTCTATTTTGGAGAGTTCTTGTGGTATTAATTGTCTTCATTGTTGTTTTCGTTGTTTTTCATAAATCTGCGAGTGTAGAGTCCTGGAATGTATGCAGTAAAGGTGTGTGGAGGGTCTAATTCTGACAATTGTGGCAATGACTCAAAATTTAGCATAACTAAGAACCTCAATTTCACCGCCATAAAGTATTTTAGATACACGTATATTAATTCCATAAACACTTTTCACTACATATGGGCTTTTATTGGCAAGAAGGCTTGCTGCCGAAGTTTTAAACCTCAATAAAACATAGCACAGTAGACCTGTTATGACGAGGCACAGTCAGGCACGTGAAAACTTTATTTGTTTGTGAACGTTTGTGAAACGTTCACGTGAACGTGAACCAGCACTAGAAGACCAGCTTCGCCATGGCCCATCAAAAGGAATAAAGCTCCACTACAATGTTTCTGGTATATGCGCAATTTACTTGGACAGATAGAGGTAATTGCAAGAATTATCGTGGAGTCTTGTTTTCTGTTTGTCGAATGCGTAAACTAGGTACTGGTCCGGAAAGCAGACTGCTTCATTACCAAGTAAACATTTTTATTGGCTGTACGGTTGAAGAAAGATTGATTGTGGTTATCTGGTTGTTCTTTGTCTGCAAAATTTTACTTAATTAAGAGAAGCAATATGATTCATAGCATTCAGTGAGTTAATATTGTTTTCGATGTTAGAGACTATGTGTAGATTGATTATTAGCTGTGGTAGCGACAAAATTATGTTGTTAAGTGAAGGTGCACAGTGAGTGGTAGGTTCAGAGGAACCAGAACTTCCGATTTCATTTTTCAATAACATTTATGTATCGAAAACCTTTCATTTAATTTTCGACCTTTCGAATAGGAGTGCGTAATATTTAAACTTTCTTTGGTCCTTTTTGTCATAACCACTTTCATCTGCTGCTGCCAGCAGCCGAGCTTTGCTTTGAGAACCGTCCGATGCTTTATTTTTATACTTTTATGCTGACAAATATCTAGTAATCTGGTGATGCCCACCCAGTTTAGCGGTTTTCTCTCTAAAGTTTTGTCAGTATAAAATGGTTTTGTCATAGCCGTCCTGAGTTTAGACGGACTTCTTTTCCGCAGCCGTTTATCTTCCAAATTTAAACCAAATTTGAATTGAAGATATTTTTAATAATAAGACGAAACGCCTTTTGACGAAACTGCAGCTGAAAACAATTATTTTGCACTGCCGACTGAAATAGAACTCGAACGTATTTCGGGTTGCTGACTACAGTTGAAACTGAAACAAAAATCAGCGGCGGAAACAACACTGATAAATTGAACGAATAAAACGCTAACGAGCGAAGAAACAAATGCATTAACAGATTTACATGCAAGTGTATAGCCCAGGCATGTGACTTTTTGATATGTTGTGATGGGACAGTTTCACTAAACGTTTTGATGAAAATTGCTATGGAACCAAACGCAGTTTGGCAGTTTAGTGGTAGTTTTGTGGAAGTTTGATGGATGTTTGGTATATGTTTACACCATCAAACTTTCACCAAAAATTCGCCAAAAATGAGTTTGGCCAAGCATTGGCTTGGTGATAGTTTGATTGTGTAAGCTGGGGCCCGTTGCATAAAAATTACAAAGAGCTAATAAGTCCAACAAGTCATATACAATAAGCGAATTCTTGTTGCATAAAACACATACCCAAGTAAATTATTGCGAATTATTAAAATAAACGATTCTGGAATTAATATAAGTAAATTTCACATGTGAGCGTTGCATAAAATTTGGCAATAGCTATAAATTTGTGAAAAGTCGCTGCAACATATGCAATCAGTACAAAGCTATTTCAGTTGAACTTATGACTTTTCACTTATTATAAGTCAGTATTATTATACTTATAAAATAATAGCTTATTACAATAAAACTTTATGCAACACCTTTACTTTTTGTATATGACATATTAACTCATGAACTTTTGAACTTATAAGTTATCATTTTTATGCAGCGGGCCCCTAGCCATTAGAACCGTTTATTTGAAACTTCACAACCATTTTTTTATAAAATGTATTACAATCATGCTTCTCGTATACTGAAAAGCTATCACCTAACGCTTCAGTTGGAGTGAACACCGACGGATAGTTAATGGTAATATTTGCAGACCAATTGCAAAGAATCGAGTTCAACTCTATGAAATGTAGAGCTGGTCTAGACATTAGTACGAACATGTCCGTGAAAATACGTTTTCTCCCCAGACTAATTATCTGGACGGTTTTCCGGACAAACATTAGTCTTGAAATGTCCATACTGAATAAAAATTTGAAACTATTTGCAATTAGTCAGCAAATGTCCATACTAATTTTTGCTTTATGCGTGACTGAACCAATAACAGGTATCGTAATCTGTATTCGCTTAACTTTAGCCATGGGAATCATTAGTGTAATAAAATAGGCTTTCTAGGGCTTATTTTAACCAAAGTTTAGTCTAAGGTTAATTCTCAATTGCACTTGGTTTTGCTCTCTTCACAGCTTTTCGGGGGATTTTGGCCTCCAACCCACAGATAAACCTAATTATTACAATAATATGATCTAGGCAAGTCTACTGGCAGCTTTATCCGGTTACTGCAGCCTCTCCTTCAGGTTAACTCAAGAATTCGAGAATGGTACTAATATTATCCTTTTAGACACTGTTTCAAAATTACAGCCGGTTCCGGTTCCGTTGTCGCTTCGTCAAGCTCTTCACAAGATAACCCGTATCTACCTTAATTATGTCAAACTATGAACCATCAGACCAAGAAGTCACTACACTAGGCTTTAGCCTCTCTAGACACTAGACGGTAATTCCCTATGGGAGACAAGACTTTAAAGTTTCGTTTCTATTAACTTGAGAAGGTAATCCAGAAATATAGAGAACAGACAGTTCAAATAGCACGGACCAAAATTAGTTTACAAAACCAGATCAGAATGCACTTTGAAACAATGATACAAGTCGACAATGTATAATCGCAGACAAAGTTAGTACCCAAATATTTCAGTGAAACTTCAATTGTAAAAATATCTGGCACACCCCCAGTCACAAGTAAACCCAACAGTTCAAGCAAACTCGAGATAGGGTTGTGAAACGTTTGACTCAACAAAATATTAGATCGCTTTGGCCAGACTTCCAGAACTTACGCTTACCACTGTTCTCTCCAGAAAGTTTGATCCGAGTAGGCAATATGAAATCCGAAGCGGTTTGTGAATACAATACAATAAGTTTGGGGGCTAGCTGTCAAATATAAGAACTAAGCCTGACTAGGCACTGCTGTAGATACTCTCGGTAGAGAAAACACACACTACCAGCTCCTTCTGAGCACTAAAAATAAGACCAGAAACTGTCAACCAACAACACGACTGTTCAAGACCGAGTCCACCCCAAGACTGAAGACTTGGGAGAAAAACAACGTTGAGACTGGGTCAGTCACCCAGCTCTTTGTGTATTGTCCTGACTGAAAACTGTCAGTCAGGATTTGCGGTGTGCGTTGGAAGTCTTTACCTGTAGCGGCCATAATTTTGCTGAAGAAGAGAAATTGCTTTCTTATCTTTCTAAAAGGTTTCTAAGAGGCTTACCTGGGGACCAAAAACTCCCCAGGTAAGAAGTTTGACAAATATTTTCGTCTTTTCTCCCAAAATTAATTACCAACCGACCCATCAAAGGAAGCAAACAGGAATTTTCCACAATTACCCATAGGTACATACAAGGGGGTCACCATACAAAAATTACAAGCAGTTAAGCTCACCAATACAATGCTGTTCATTTCATTCAAGCTAGACAAGTTCGAGTTACAGTAAATAAACAGGCAGCCAGACAACACAGACAACATATTGTTTTCATTTTCACTCTTATTCACATTTTGTTTTCAGTTTCACTCTTATTCCTAACGGACAAATTCATATTTCCATTTCATCTGCAGGTAGGCCATAGAACCAAAATATACAGACCAAAAACAATCAAAACGCAGCCTACCCATCACACTTCACACAATAAAAAAGCCGGTAAAGTTACACTAGGGGGACAAAATATACAGACAAAAACAGACAAAACGCAATACCAGACAACTCATCGCCACAGTTTGCCAGATTAAGTTTTGGTCAGCCAAAGGAATCAATCCGAGGAACCTTTTAGGACGAAAGGAGCAAACCGGGGGCACGATACGTCAAAGACTACAACAGACCATCCAGCAATCACAATTAAAGTTACCATCCCTTTTAGGCAAAGGGAAGAAACCGCATGGTACAATGTCACTACATTTTATGCATACATTTTACTAAATTGTCTACACTTAGGATCAATATGTGGATCGGGGGTGGCGCTAAGAGAGTTTTTTGCTACTCCCCACTGTCTTTAGGGAGTGGTTACCGAATCTTGGTAACCAGCGCCGGAGCAGGATAGGACCAGGGATCTTCTGTGGCAGAAATCAAAGCAGTTCGGTGTGGCTGTGGCAATAGTCCACTCAGTTCTGATGGAGGTTAGGTGGCCAGGCAAGGCCACGGGCAGGAGATCTGATGAGGATGATGATGATGATGGTGGCGTTGACGCGGGCTATGCTGGTGTTGACGCTGACGATGACGCTGACGCTGTTCTGACGACCGGAATACAGTCTGACGGGGATGCTGACGATGCTGACGATGCTGACGCTGACGCTGACGCTGGCGACCGGGATACGGTCTGACAGGGATGCTGACGATGCTGACGATGCTGACGCTGACGCTGACGCTGGCGACCGGGATACGGTCTGACAGGGATGCTGACGATGTTGACGCTGACGCTGACGCTGTTCTGGTGACCGGGATACGGTCTGACGGGGATGCTGACGATGCTGACGATGCTGACGCTGACGCTGACGCTGGCGACCGGGATACGGTCTGACAGGGATGCTGACGATGCTGACGATGCTGACGCTGACGCTGACGCTGACGCTGTTCTGGTGACCGGGATACGGTCTGACGGGGATGCTGACGATGCTGACGCTGACGCTGACGCTGACGCTGTTCTGGTGACCGGGATACGGTCTGACGGGGATGCTGACGATGCTGACGCCGACGCTGACG
>JASAND010000623.1:0-17090 GCA_030248195.1 Trissonchulus latispiculum | reverse complement strand
GGATTGCCGAGAATGGATAATGCTTGTTACTTGCGTTACCGAGAAAAGACTAAAAGCCATTGTTTGCATTGCCGAGAATGGCATTACTGAGAATAGCATAGGCGAGAAAGGACATTTTTGAAACCTGCTTTATCTATGCGCAAGCATATTCTGATCTGTAAATGCTACAAAGCAGTTTGAAAATGTATCAAGTTTTAATTCAAAGCTTTCCGACTTCAATTTCATTAAATTAAATTACAAAAATTAATTCAATGCGGGCACATAATTGAAAATTAATTATGCGCCCATATCCCAGATCTCTCTTATAAGGTTACAAGACATGTTCAGAGCGGTTTGAGAAATGTGTGCATGTTTATTAAAGCTTTAACTTAAAGCGTTTTTCTTTGGTGTAGAAAACACCAATAAAGAGGATTATGTAAAATTAAATTAATATGTCTCTTACTTATTTTCGGAGAATTTTTTGCTTTTTCTGCTAATGGTTTGAAGTTGGAACTCCCTTTCAATTTTTGCATTTCTTCTTTTACGATAGCTCAAGAACTGAACTGTGCAATTGCAGGAACGCAGAAATTGCCGAAGGTCGGCTTGTATATATATAGTTACTAATTTGTATTTAGCTTTCATGCTTAATAGGGTAACAGAAAATTTGATTTGGTTTCGATCAAAAGTTTCGTGTTTTCACCAGGGATTTTTAAAAGCGTCTACAGCGTCTACAGGTCATGAAGGAACGCTCCGCATCCCAGTTTACGGGTTCTGCCAGATCTCTTTCGAATGACCTTCAATCCTGAGATTAGCAATTCCTTAATTTTAATTTATTCATTAATTATTAATTTCATTTCTAAATTAATTAATTTTTACAATTCAATTTAATGAAATTGAAATATAAAAGCTTTGAATTAAAAGTTGCATACATTTCTCAACTGCTCAGAAATTTAGAATATATATATTGTTGTAGCATTTAAATACTGAATATACTTGCAGCATAGATAAAGCCGGTTTCATAAAATGCACTTTCTCGGCAATGCAATTCTCAGCAATGCCATTCTCGGCAATGCAAACTATGATTCTTAATCTTTCTCGGCAATGCAAGTAATGGGCATTGACCGTTCTCGGCAATGCAATTCTCGGCAATGCCTTTCTCGGCAATGTACATTCTCGGCAATGCAATTCTCGGCAATGAATGTTAACCCTGAGAAAGTGCCTTTATGAAACCTGCTTTATTTATGCTGCACATGTATCACACTCATTAAGGCTAGATGACTATTTTGAACAAGCTTCATGCAAGTTTAAAAGGCAAAATTTGCCGATTATTCCTTTAAAATTTATTTCAGTTAAGTCATTAACAAGTTATTTGTAACAGTTAAGTTATTATTTCAGTTATTTCAGTTAGTTCAACATTCAGTTAAGTATTTGTAGACACGTCCGTTTACAAAATGCAACAAATTCTACAAGCCATTAATTGCAACGTAAGCAGTTTTTCGTACGTAAATAGATCTCTTGCGCCTCCCCTCCCCAGCACTAACTTTCGATTTTTTACCATAAAATTTTGTATGGGTGCATATATACTGAAGGCCAAAATTTGCGAATTATATATTCGTTTAAAATTCATTTATTTAAGTATTCAATTACAATGTTTCATGAAAACACTTGCTAGAGTCATTCCTAAAGTGTAAAAACACAAAAGTAACGAAAACAATGACTGAAAAACTAGGAACTTTCAACTTAAACTTCTAGTGATTAGCAACATTTTTATAAAATTATCACATGGGGACACAGAAGCCCGCTCCTAGGAACAACTAACAACTAATAAGCAACCATAAAATTTAGAATTAAAATAATGTTGCTAAAATAAACTCATCCTTAAGAGTGCTGCAACATAATTTTTCAGCTTGATATTTTTCAGGGGGAGGATTTCTACTATTACAGTTTTTCTGGGAGGAAAGATTTCATCCTGACATTGACTGTCAGGGAAAGAAAAGAGTTTCCAATCTTCGCAGCAGTAATTTTCGTTGCTTCTGTGTTTTCTACATTTTAGGATTAATTGGAGCAAGTGTTTTTGAAAATGTAAAATTTTGCGGGATCTCTTGCACCTTCCCCTGCCCCAACTTTCGATTTTTTGACCAATACCTTTTGGGATTACCGAAACCAATACCTACGAAACTTTTTGGGATTACCGAAAAACCAAAGTACCAACAAGTTCCCAATTCCAACAGTACGCATCAAGTGTTTGTTGCTGTCTCATAAGCATTTTCTCCGATTCCTTTGGTCTATGTAATCGGTGACAACTTTTAAGTATCTAGTGTTAGTGCATTTGTAATTTGCAAGTAGCAATTTTGCAATTTTCTTGCATTTTCTCAGATATTTTATTTTAGGAGAAAGCTGACTCTCTGTGGAGAGACATTATGGCCATCACAAATGGAGCAAATGGAGGGAGATTTGGTGTCTACAAGCGTCAGTATGGGGGCAGTGGTGCAGTGTATGGAGGCGGCAGCGGGACTGGGACTGGGAGCTATGGAGGAGGAGGAGGCGGTGGAGGAGGCGGGGGCGGTGGAACTGGATGCCGTACGTTTCGTATTTAAAATTCAGTTTCGGTCTCTTCCAGTATTGGAATTGTGGCTGCATTTTACGTGCTTGAAAATTTATTAAGTACTAAAAATGCCTAGATAAAAATAAACAGATAAAAGAAAAACTAAGCAAAACAGTGCGCTGCACTAATTTAGAGCGTCGAACTGATTCAGAAATCAAAAGAGCTGTTCTCGCTAATGCAAGTTTTAAGTTTATTATGGTTTGCCTTGCCGGCAGAAGCGTTGAGAACATCAAGGGTGAACATGTGTGTAGGTAATAATACTGTGTAAAATACCTTGCAGAATTGGTAAATAGATTATGAGCAAAAATTGACAATTGACTTCGTAGGAGTTGGTACTCAAACCTGACGTAGAGATGGATATAATATAAATATATTTTAAAGCAGCTTTACAGCACTGCTCCAACTGGCAATAATTACGCGATAGCTAACTCTTACAGGCGTTCAAAATATTTAATTGGATTTTTAAATTTAATGGCTTAATTTGATTTAATTTGATTCAATTTACTTTACATTCATTTTCACTTCTTTTCAACAGAGTGTCAATCCGCAGCTGCCAGCGCATGTCCGGCCGGCCCACCTGGTCCGCCAGGTTCTGTTGGATCAGCCGGAGAACCAGGAATGCCAGGTCAGGCTGGAAAGCCTGGAACGGACGGCGGAAGTGGGGAGCAACAGCCTGGAGGACAGTGTCCCTCTTGTCCTGGAGGTGGACCTGGGCCTGCAGGACCTTCGGGACCAGCCGGTATACCATATAAACTAATGTATATAGTCCAATTAATCTGGCATAGCCTAAAATCGGCTGGTTCAAGTTTTTTTAAAACATTATAATTAGACAAATGTCGATTAATTTGTTTTGAATGATTATATATATATATATATATATAGATGTACATAAATTAAAAATACAATGAAAATATATTTTATGAAGTCATCCATTTTCTAAACTCTATGCGTTTTCTATTTTACAGGCGCAACTGGTCCGCCTGGCCCACCTGGACCACCAGCACCTCCTGGGCCCAGTGGCAATCCCGGTCCAAAGGGAGTAACCGGGCCACCTGGCCAACCCGGCCAGCCCGGAAATGCCGGTCCGGCCGGTCCACCGGGAAGACCAGGTGGAGGAGGAAAAGGGCCGCCTGGACCGCCGGGGAATCCAGGAAGTGCCGGTCAGCCTGGCCCACCTGGACAGCCGGGAGTGGGTACAAGTGGCCAAGGTACACCTGGAGGGCCAGGTCCTCAAGGTCCAGCTGGTAACCCAGGAACACCTGGAACTCCAGGCAATCCCGGTCCACCCGGTCCTCCTGGGATGCCTGGGAACGACGCCCAATATTGTCCTTGCCCTGCCCGAAGCACGGGTGTTGCCGCCAGACAAACGCAACAACGCTAGCGAATCAGCCAATAACGAATAATCATGATGTATTTTGCAAAAGAGCTATACTTTAATTCTTTGTCATTTCTGCTTACAGTGAGCTTATTCAATAAATACCACTTTCTACAGACCAACTTAGTTGAAGCAACAAAACCCAAGTAGAAAGAAAAGTCATGAACAGAAGCCACCTCTTATTTGCTAATAATTTGGTTAAAAATCTGATTTGGAATAGAGATGTTTGTGGACACTTTTTAATATTTTCAGATTATAAAATTTTGTCATGGGATGCTACACCAATTTTCTTTTCACATTCACCATTACTAAAATGAATTTCAACTGCATCACAGTGTTCATGCTGAGCTTTGCAGAATTCAAACATTAGTTTAGAGGTCAAATTTAATGAAATATTTTGAAGCTATAAAGTTAAGATTTACTTTTTCACTTATATCTAAAATGACAAGTTTGAGTGCTTGAGTTGAGTACGAAACTTTTTGTTGATGGAATTTAAATCATACCAACTTTTATTACTCCCACTAACCGGTTCTATTAAGGTGAGCGGATGCATCATTACGCATAGAACTGTAGGAACGGGACAACAATACTGTAAAGTTTCTGCAACTTGCATTGCTGAACTTTTTGTAACAAAGTTACAGTTTCCCCAGTGTCTAGACAACGCACAATGTGCTCTTAGTTATTATACGATTTGCCAACGAAACCATTAACGACCTTTTTCGATTTTAATTGCTACTTTAGCCATATTGGTATGTTCTTATTACTGTAATTCTATTCCGAAAACATTTACTTTCTTTCTGTTTTCAAAGCGAGTAAACTAATCCACCTTTATACGTAGACAAGTACCTACAACTAACCGTTAGCACAAAATCGCTACATCTACAGTTCGCAGATTAGCATATATGCTTGTAAAACATTTGCGAAACTGTTACTCATATTATAAGGATATCATATGTGCTGGTATAAAGCCCTGAAATGCTCAATACCTTCATATTCCAATTTCCAAAGCTCTGAAACCTTTTCAATCTAATTGTATTTATCTGCGGTCTTTTATCTGTATGAAAGGATATTCTTTCAATTTATATTATGAATATATTTGAACGCGAATGTTATCTGAATATCTGCTTTCTATAACGGATATAAAGCGTAACAGATGCCATGAATGCAGCCAATATAGATGCCACCACTTTAATTCAGTTGTTCTCGGAGTGCTCTTTGAAAACAATTCCATTAGTATTAACATTATCGAATTGACTTGGGTGAGTTAGGCTATAGTTCATTTTGGTTTCAGCTTAAGCATCTGGTCTTACATCTGTGAAAGACTGCATTAGGGAATGGGATGATCACAAATTTGTTTTTGTTACAGTACAAACTTAACTGGAATTTAATTTGATTAAGTATATCCCAAAGAAATACGTATTTTCAAGTTAAAGTCTCTATCCAAATCGTATTTGTGTTTTTAACATTTTTTATGACTGTTAAGTTACCTCAACTGTTTTCTTGATAATACTGGGTAATACTAATTAATAGCATAACCTTGAAATATATATGATGAACTTAATTTATTGTAAAGCTGTGCAACTTATTTTCAAGACTCAACTTGTACTTACATTTTCCTACTTCCTGCAGTGCTTTCCGTCTAATGAATGAGTGGTTCCAGTTCCACGTCAATTAGCGGCAATAAGTCTAATGACTTCACTTCAAGCTTACTGCAAGCAATTGCTGTTCTCTTATGTCTTCGCGGCACATTGGCAAGTCTGTCTCCACTCGAAAGATTTTAAGCTTTTTTCATCGATTTCGGCTAAAAAGGCGAATATGCAAAAAGCAGGTTTTCAGTCTATATCAGATGGAATAACTAAAAAATAACCGGAATTTATGTAACGCGTAGGACTGCACGTCAGTCACACTGCAGCTGTTTGTTAAGCCTAGAAGAGTGCAGTTGCCTGGCCCACTCAATTTTTCCTGATACGACAGTTGTAAATAAGGTATAACCATTTCTTTTTCCTTGGTTGTTGCCAAAACTGTGTTTAGTCCAATAAATCAGACTTCAGATAGTTCCGATTACACCTAATCAAACGTTAATGCGAAGTCATAAGCAACTACATACATAATATAAGTTAATCATTGCTATCTGAAATTATTGACAAACCATAGAATTTTCCACGTGGAAAGATGATATTTAAGTTTGAGAGTATAAACTCGAAAAAGTTTAACTCTTCAACAGGGATAAACGGAAACTGTATGTGAAGACAACATAGGCGATTTGTTAACAATAGGAGTTGGAGCATCGCAAAATTTCGAAAAATTGAGTGAGATTGAAAAAAAATTGATACGTGGCGCCTCCTCCACCTCATTTCCCAATTTCCGAGGTATGTTATTCCGTGGTGAGGTGAGTTCATGGTGAGAATCTCCTCAAGAATCAAATCCCTTTTTCGGACGCGATTTTTAATTGAATTAGGTATACAAATATAACAAATGGAATTTTAATTCCTTCAATCCAGCTCCAGCCCAGCATAGTGCGAAAATTATGACAAATACAAAATCAAGTTCCGGCTTATTGTTTACCAACTGCCGAGCTTCTATATATATAAACCATAGTTCTTCTATCTCCATTCTTCTTAATACTTGAAACACGGCTATAAGAGCATCTTATGTTTATCCATATTTTATGCTGATGTCAATAGTTACTAGGGCTTTTGAGACTTAACCAAAAATTTGCTTAATGCTAATTTTTTTCTTTTTATCGCCAGAGGGTTAGTCATGACGCTTGGAAACCCTTGGTCTAGGAGGTTCTACTTTTCCCCCTCGTCTAAGGGCTAATTATGCACTCAAAGATAGCACAGACAAAACGTCAATAAGACCTCTTTCTAGAGTTAAATCTACTTCTGCATAGTTTAGCTAAGCTTAAGCCTAGGCAAGCTCTGTAGCTAGAGTGGGGACTCAGTTACTCAGTTCAGCTGATAGGCTTGATTACAGCGATGCTGAATTCAAAACAGGGACAGCATTTGCTTCAGTGCGCTTGGCTGACGATCCCTTATAGGAGGACAAGCGTTTATGGGCAAATTCAGTCATTATTAGATTTAACTGTTCCAAGCAATTTCTTTATTCATCCATTATTCTTCCAGAGTTTCGTGTAAGAAGGAAAAATTATACTTCCCCATTTTTAGCGCCAAAACCCGCTTTTTTGATGGTTTTTCTTGCATCAGACTATAAGTCTGACACTCCCTTCATAAAGGAATGTTTCCTATAAATAATGATAGCCTGCCAGACTCTGTGTATGTAACAAAGTGAAAGTCCATATTTTATAAGAGTTTTTGATGTTATGCATTTCTGGAGAATAAGGCATGTACTTTGTCTTTCCTTATATGCCTTGACTATAGGAATCGAATCTCCTTCCTAGCCAGGAGCTCATACAAAATATATACCGAGCTTTTGACTACTTCTGCAAATCTAACGTCAAGATTATGCGACAGATGCCTTTAAATCATTAAGGGTTACATCATTGTGAAACATCCATAATTAATTATCACGAATACGTAACTATAAATGAGAAGTTTTCCCAAGAGCTGCGGTTAGGGTGGCATGATTTAATAATCAGCGCTCTTACATATTTGTTTTCACACAAGCCCTTATGTTGTACAGAGTCTATCATCAGAGGTACAAGACGTCCTGGACGGGAACGTGTATCCTACTTACACCTATCCTACTTACGCCTAACGTTTGATGTTTCCGCCTAGAGATAACAAAACTCAAAATCCTACTTACGCCTAATGCTCAAAACTGAAATTCCTACTTACGCCTAAAATATTTCCTTGCGAAACTCCAATTCCTACTTACACCTAAAACGAAAGCTCTACCGTAACCCACTGGTATGTTTTTACCGTGCAGACTTTCTGCACAATGTAACTAATACTTAGAAATAATAAATGTGTAAAAATCTTCATTTAAAATTGAATCTACCGTTTTGACAAATAATCTTTTGTCAGCTATGCATTTAACTTAAAACTAGAGAAATTGCACATGCATTCAAAGACATAGGGTCAAACGTGTATGCATTTAAGGTCTCATATTATTATTGGAGAATATAACACAGGGGCTGTTCAGTAATCAGTATAAGCTAAAGTTGTAAGCATAAGATTTAAGCTTATACCTAACTAAATGCTAATCGAAAAACTAATTTAAAATTAGTGTTCTATGATCCAAAAAACCATGGATACAACGCTTCGGCAAGATACTTAAATACTTAAAATTTTTAAAACTAAAGATTGTATGATCAGTTAACCTAATAGTTGGGAAGCTTCTAAGCAAAATTTGAGCTAAATTTGTTAAGTTTTGCTGAAGCAAAGAAACTAAATCCTCCTCCAAATTGTTTCCTAGATCCTAAAATATTATGTCCTTACTTTAAAATTTAAAAACATTTCGGTGTGCTGTAATATTTCAACTAGTTTGTGAATTTTTCTGGAAAAAATGGAAATTTATTTCTAATAAATAAAGGTGAACCGCAAAATTGCTATTTAGTTCATATATGTAAGCAAATGTAAATTCATCCTAAGAAAAATTGAAACGACTACCGGAATAAAGTCAGAAAGCGGATACTGTAGATTTTAGGCGTAAGTAGGAATCCTAGTTTTGCGTAAACATTCTTTAGGCGTAAGTAGGAATGTGAGTTTTGACAGAAAGAATTAGGCGTAAGTAGGAATTGGAGTTTTGAAAACGATTAGGCGTAAGTAGGATAGGCGTAAGTAGGAGTAAGCGACGGGAACCGTTGAGTCAAACTTTCAGATTTTCGTGTGATGTTGTCTGGTGTGTCGTCATCTTCTTTCGTCGGAAATCGAACCAGGGACCTCTAGGACAACAATCAGACGCGCTAAGCACTGCACCACGAAGCCAGATGAGATGAGTATATATAACTGTACTTCAATGTATATCAATTCAATCAATGTACTCTCTAGTGTCTGTCTACATAGTTCAACCGCCATATTTGAGCTGCAATTTGCAGCAATTACTTTCTGAGGTCGCAGGGTTAATGTGAGTCTAAACGGTTGTTGCATGCTCTAGCTCTGTAGCTGTGGCGCTAGCTAATGACAATTTATGTCGACGGAAATCCGAAAATTTGAAGCGCCGGTTACGCTCCCAGGATGAGTTTGAAAGCGAGTGATTCTAAACTCCGAAGGGGCTATAGCATATGCCTTATTTCTTTAAACAATAAACGGATAGCATAAAATGAATCCTCATTAAGGGACCTCATCCATTTACTTAAAGGAGATTAAAACTGAGCTACGGTATGCGTAGCGTATATTTGAACGTAGACTTAAACCGTAGCTCCGGTAGTACCTACGGTATGTTTTTGCTTAGCTTTTTCTGTATCTTAACTTTTTGCTTTCAAAAGATGAAAGGAACTTCAAAGCAAGCAACTAAGCCAGACCTTTACAAACCTATAAAAACTGCTACAAAAACTGATATTTCTCTACTTTATCAAACACGAAGCTACGCTTAGAAAATGGAGCTACGGCTACCGTAGATACACCGTAAGTCTACAAGTAGGTACGCTTAATAAATGGATGAGGTTCCTAAATCCTAAAGGAGTATAACCTCGGATTAAACGGATTAAATTGTAATCCAGTGGAGTTAAAAGAGGGAAACAAACTACATTTTAATCTTAGGTATTTCTTTAATGCAATAAAGACAACAATTTTAATCTAATCCTTATTAATTTATCCTCACATCCAAGCATCTTGAATCACAATAATTCAAAAAGTATAACTCATTGTGCGAAAACTGTAAGCTTTAATACGCACAGTATATATTATCTCTAAAAAGTGGTTTTCATTTTCACCTTTATTTTCACAGAGAATTTTAGTCATGAAACTGTCTGTAGGAGTTTTTTGTCGAAGGCACCTGTACATTTACAGAAATGAGCTATCAATGTAAATAAAAGGGCAGCTGATTGTGTAATCTAAAAGGCACAGTTGATTTTTTTAGACACGCATGTTTCCCGTTTTAATGCACTCCAGCAAATTTAATAGATTATTTAATGATAGTGGCAACATTTTTGTCTGTTTTTAGGTTATCTATAGAGTATGCTGTATGCATGTATATACCTAATAGACGTGAACGTTTACTCATTCATAAGTTTCCGTAGAAAGGACGATCCATTGATCATATCAAGGAAATCTCCCTACGAAAGACTGGCCAGGTTCAACAGTTGATTGCTGACGGGTGGGCTGAGACAAAGTTAAAGCTTAGGCTGAGGATCGCTGAAAAGCTCAGGACTTGCTCTTTCTGATGACGAGTCACATCAAAAGTTTACAGTATCTTGAAAAGAGCACACCGTGGTGGGGTTTCCAACAATGCGTGGTTTAAGCTCTAACATTATGTTAGTGGCCAACAATATGCTGTTGATGTTGGTCAATTTTTCGTTAAGGGACTTTCTTGATATGATAGCAATTGAGTTGAGACTCTAGGTTTTTCCAAACTAGCTTCGAGCTGGCAAAGATAAAATTTAATATATATTGACGTACTGAGTTGAATAATTCAAAAACGTTTCAAAAGTTTCCATGGAGGACTCGAACCTGCCAACTCAGAACCCTACACTGTTTTTTCCATTAAAATAACCCTACCTATAAAATTCAACTTATAATATATAACCAAACCTGGGCAAGCTATTTGGGGTCTTTCCCATTATCCTCCACCCACAGCTGAAGCTCACCCACATCCGAAAAAGCACGATTCGATGGATTGAGTTGAAATATGGTAGGGGTAGCTTTTCGGCCACGCTGATTTCAAAAATGAAAAATTTTAAAAGTTTGGAAAGTTTAAAAAATATTAGTTGGTAAGGGAAATGAAAAACCTTTTGTCAATGATTTTACTGCATACAGGGGTTTTCTGAGGCGCTGAGCACGAATCAGAAATCAGTTTTTCGATTCCGCTTCTCGTTATCTCAGGATAAGCTTACATCTTAAGCTTACAACTTTATCTTATATTAAGCCAACAAAAAGCGGAATCTAAAAACGGATTTCAGATTCGTGCTCAGCGCCCCAGAAAAGCTGTCTGCAAGTTTTCAGCAAAATCGTGGATAAAAAGTTTTTGATTCCCCTTACCAACTAAAATTTCAAAAATTTTAAAATAAATTTTTTAAAACTTAAAAAGTTTTGCATTTTTGAAATTAGCAGTCCGAAAACCTACCCATACCAAATTTCAACTGAATCAGTCAAATTATGTTTCTTCAGATTTTCGATTCAGCTGTGTGTGTGTGGGGGGGGGGGGGATAATGGGAAAGATCCAGCTATTTTACCGAGGAGGAGGTGGTGAGTGGTGAGGAATTTTCGTACGTCTTTAGAAAAGCATAAATGTACAACCAAGAGTGCATAATTCTATTATAGTTAAGAAGAAGAGTGAGCCACTAGAGGGCTCCTCTTCTTGGCATTGCGTAACGGTGCTACGATCACAAAAGGCGAATGTTCCCCCGTTTGGGGGGGTCGACCAGATCGACAGCGCATCCCCCCTCCGTTTGGTGTGGGGTAGCCGAGAAGAGGTCCCCGTTTGGGGGGGGGTCGCTCAAGCAGGCTAAGTTTGGCTGATTCTGATTGGCTGTTGTCGACCCCCCCCCCAAACGTGGGAACATTTGCGTATTGTGGTCGGAGCACCGGTACGCAATGCCAAGAAGAGGAGCCCTCTAGTGGCTCACTCTTCTTCTATAATATAAGGAATTAATTATGGACTCTTGGTACAACCAAAAGTTCGAAACATCCTTTGTCATACTGGTGCAGGTCCCCTCCCCGTCACCCCTCTTATTCCCAGGTTTCATTATGTTTCCTGTCTAAACTGGTCCAGAAAGAGCATCAACGTTTAGCGTATGAGTGTAGCAACAGTTCAGGACTGCAATTCTAAAGCATAAGCATCTCAAGATTACAAATGTACATAATTTTGCAGTAAGTGCTATATTAAATGTTTAATATTTTTATAACAATCTGGCGGACTCTAAACTTTATTTTGTAGCTTCAAAACGAAATCGGCTTCCTACCGGCAAATAACCCCAGTAAACATGACTTTAGACGCAGACAAAAAATACAACAATTGTTTGCTTCTGAATTCCTACTTCAGAGATCATCCGTACGTAACTGCTTATCTTTTAGTAATATTTTTAACTAATATGCGTATACAGAAGGACTAATAAACAAATAGTTTTTTCTGCAATGAAACTTTGCGCAGTTCAGCCCCGAATCAGCAGCTCTCCTATTTCTTAGGTTTATCTAAAATTTGAAGCTCACGTTTCTTATCCGCCCAGTCCATTATTCATAAAATGCTGACTTCATTAACTCTTTGTTCCAAACCCAGATGGTAAAAGGCTCTCCAAAGATTTTCCTTAAGTCTTAATTTTTCTTCTTGCCTTAGCCACAGCTTAATTTCCTTTTCGACTTTTCTCAACGCTTGACGCACACCATGATTTTTTTATCTGGAATTTTTTCTAATTCTCTTTAACCAAGACCTTCGACATATCGATATTTATATATACTACAGCACAGTCTGCTTAAATTTAGTAATAATAAGTAAACATAAACACCTATCGCTATTTTATACTACATCACAATCTGGCTAAATTTAGCACATAATACATATATAATGTATTGCGACTCTAGCTATTTTTCAAGATAATCGGTTCCTCCCTATATTTATATAAATATTGTAGCCTAGCCTAATGAACAGTAGTCCTCTCGATCTTAATTTCTATCATGTTGAGATAAAATAATAACTCAAGCGTGCATTTGTGTAACTTCACTTTCAAGAATACCAATGGTGGTCGAATCCACAACCTGCAGTTAACGCTACGTAGATTTCTCACATAAGCACACTATGCTCAAAATAGAAAACTAGAAATCGTCAACTATGACAGTTTATTTACCAAAATACGTGATTACAAAAATCTATACCCAATATTTTCATATTTTAGGTTAATACTAGTTAATTAAGTCCGCATCTTCTTCTTCCTAGAAGATGGTCAGGCAACAGTGCATCTGCCAAATATGCGTCTGCGGGTAAGAAAGAAAATGGAATTTGTACTTATAAATTGTTGTTCAGTGTAAGCAATTCGTTGAAAGCATGACGTAGGCAAACATTGTTATTGCAACACGTATTCGTTCGGGTAAGGAGCATTAAGGTTTCAGCTAACAACGGCAGCTGGAAACGACAGCCGCGGCCCAACTGCACAGCATCCGACAGAGTAGAAAATCGCTGTGACATTAAAACATTCAAAGCCGAGCTCTCATTTCCGAAATCGGGCAAAAAAGTGTAGCGAAGGCGGTATCATCATCTTCCAAATAATCGATGGAATCACTTATCTAGCAGCAGCAGAAAATAGGTCATAATTAGCTGTCTTGTTGAAGCTGTCTGTCAGCTAAAAAAAGTAGGAGTACGTTAGAATCTATTAAATGCTTTATTCATTATGCATCGTAATTCAAGTAGAGATGCATCAGATGCAGAGATGCATTGTTGGGGCTGGGGCGGGGGCCTTGGTCGAGTTCTGAAATATAGAGGTCCAAATCGCAAATTTTCAAAAATTGTCTTAGAAATTCAGATTTTCCAATTTTCCAATAATTTCACGTAAACACACTGTAACAGTAGTTCTCATTGAAATGGTTGATAGAACTGTCAATATGTAGCAATTGAATCCATTTTTGATTTTCAAAGAAATTGTGGTCAACAAATGTCAAAAATTGTCAAAAGTTCGTTAAATTTTGACCTCGGTCGGGATCTGGTGTCTGGACCCGGACCTGGTGCGTTCAAGCTATGGGGAATTTCGGGGAAGGGGATGATGGGTTTCTCCCTCCCCAGATATGGAATTTTCCCTGTTGTTTGGAAAGATTTAGGGCAAGAAAATGGAGCTCGAAAAAGAAAAGAATGTTGGCCAGTATAGGTGTACTTTGTTATCACTATATACATTCCGTCAAGAGTACATAATTATAAGAGTATGCCACTAGGCAAGCTCTATGTTATCAGAGCAAAAACTTTGCTCTGGACTGGACGCTAACGGCCCACCCCCCCCCCCCCGCAAATCAGACCCTTTGACCCCCCCCCCCCCGCAAATCAGTACCTAGTCGAAACGGGGGTACGCTCAATCGCTCTATGTTTATGTGCTTAAGCTCGAAAACACAAGCAGTGGGTGCGTGCCTGCTTCGAGCTTTAGAACAAACATAGCGCTCAAAATTCTTTGAAGTGATGGGTCTGATTTGCGGGGGGGGGGGTGGGCCGTTAGCGAGCAGAGCATAGTTTTTGCTCTGATAACATAGAGTGTGCCAAGTGGCACACTCTTATTTTATGTACTCTTGATTCCGTGATCTGTTTGTTATCTAATTTAAGGCGACACCGGTGCCCTGCCAATGCAGCCAATGAATCCATGGCAGTGGGCGGAGACAGGACAGCTAAGGCACACTCTGAGTCCGAATACAGAAAAGTATGGCTTGGAATTAATGCATTCTTAAAACTTCATTTTTATTCATTCCGGTATATAATTGGAGAGTTGGAGATTCCACAAGTAGAAATATTATAAGTTAATTTTATTATATGTAAATTTTTAGCCTCAGATTAGTCCGCCGTCTCATTGTCTGAGGGGGCCATGGTAAAAGCATCCAAAAACAAACAATTGCTTTATCACACTATTTGCGTACAGAGCTAAAACTAAAGATTATCTTTAGCTAAATAAGAAAAGAAGTATCAGTTTTCAGATCAGCCTTTTGAAATATTTTTCTTTTCGAAATATCCTGAGCAATAGCCTTCCCAAAAATAGCGGAGATCTAGACTAAACCGAACCATTATATCTGAGCAGAAGTACATAGTCGATTAATTTTAATAAATTAATTAATTTTAATTTTAATAAATTAATTAATTTTGTACTGCTGAACCAGAATAGCACACTGCCACACTCATCAGAGGTGTTCGGTGCGCAATGTTTAGTATAGTATAGTTAGGGAGAAGCCTCAAACCCCTCAAATATATTTTACATTATTTAAAATTTTTTTATTTTTAGCAGTTTGCGACTCTCTCTGCAGAACGTGCCCGTCCTGTCCGACCGGCCGGCGACTCCATATCCTTTGGTCAGGACATCAAGACAACTCCTTCCAGCAGCTATCAGGAATCCTTCAAAACCCAACAAGTACAGTTAATTCATCTCATACACATCTGTAACTTGATGAGTGCAGCGGATTCTTCTGTAATTATTCAAAATACCATGTGGTATTAATTTTGGTCGAAACGTTCATGTTGAATTATTCTACAGGCTAAGGCCGACCAAAGTATAAAGGTAAGGAATAAAGGGTGAAGAGTAAAGAAAATTAGACTAAGGCTCCGCCGTAGTTAGTCGCATTCATCTTAATGTGCGTTGATACGAGCTTCGTCGCATGTCTTACGCTGTACCCCATATAACCATAGGTTTTGATTTTTTGCCAATATATATAGATTATATATATACATATTGCTTTGGAACTAGAAGATAATAATAAACTAAGGCAAGGCAAAGTTGTCCCTGGACTGAACTCCAACTTACAGAAAGTCATGGAGTGCCGGCGCATATCTCAGCATTCACAACCCGAAGCCAAAAGGGACAATATCGACCCTATAAACTGTGACAGATGGGGCAGCCCTTCATCAGGCATTACACCACAACGCAGACTGCTGTTACCTTCCCACCGAAGTGATGCCCATTTAACGGTGGATATTTGGGTTGACTAGAGCACACTGTAAACCGACATGTGCTGAGTCCCTTGCTGAAGCAGATAATGTGGAAATATTGAGGAGACAGGGATTCAAACTACGTACGTAGCATTAAATCATCGTATCGGAGTTGAACGCCATAACCGTTCGGTTGATGAAGGTTGCTAAACTTGATCAAGTAAAAATCAAAAATTTTAAAATTCTGATGGGTTAAACTTATAAGTAAGCTGAAAATGTAAACATAATGCTAAGCTAGCGAAAAGCTTTCAATCAAAGATATCAGATTTGAACTCAGCGACACAGAAAGCCTCTATAAGCAAGTTTTCAGCTACACCGTGGAAAAAGTTCTCTGTTCTAGGCACCCCTTCCTCAGAAATCCGAAATTATAAAATCCGAAAATTCAAATTTTTTAATGCTTTCCTTCATTTATCTAAAATGCCCCCATGTCAGAATTTTAAAATTATTGGTCGAAAAATTTAAAATTATGGAGGGGGCGAAGCGCAAGAGATATGTCCCGATTATGATAGCAGGCATAAAGTCTTGCTTCGCTGTGGTACAATATTTAACAGGAAATTTAACCAATAATGCAGTGCAGCCAAAACAACGCGCGAACTTGCAAGCAACGAATAGGAACACCCATCAAACAGTACCTCAAGCTCTATTACAATTTTAATTTCAGTTCGAGATATCTAATGAATTATGTAACTGTTCGTGCCAGCACGCAGCAAGCCCTAGACAAAAGTGAAACCACTATTGACAAAAGAGACGTCTATCCTCTCTTATACCAGTTTTCGAGAACCAACTCGCTATTTGAACGCGATTCTGTTCGTTCACTAAATGTGACACTGGCAGATTACGCACTATGTCAAAAAGTCCCAAATTTTTCCATTCAGACTGATGCATTGATTCATTATAGGCAGGAATTGTTCACTTCAAAATAATTACGCTAAAAAGGTTTCCTGCACAGCCCTGTTGCTTAGTGATTACACAGCCAGCTAGTTTCAGACTTTGTTCAAATAAGCATTCCCTCTCTTTATTTCTTTCAAAGACAGAAAGTGAGCATTTTCTTTGCCTATAAGAAAAATTCGGTATTTGCCGACATTCAGACTAATTCTACGGGCCCTTCGGGCAGCCAGTTAAATGAGTTAAAGGAGTTACGATTAACTCTTTAATCTTTATTTTTTGCGCGAAGGCGGAGGGTTAATAGAGTTAAACAGTTCACCTTAATCCGCTTGCTAAGCGGAGTATAAACGATTAATATTTTCAAGTCTAGGTACAACTCTTTTAACTCTTTTAGCTCGAAAAAGCCCTAAGTGTAATCGACTACATATACCTGCAAAAACTACAAACCCTAAAAAGGTCGAAGCTATAGCGTAATACAATCATAGAGTTCGCTCTTTTATTGAAACTTTTCTGCGTATATAT
>JASAND010000621.1:0-28099 GCA_030248195.1 Trissonchulus latispiculum | reverse complement strand
CATTACACTTAGCTCTTGACTGATAGAGATTAAGTTTATTTGCCATTTCCTTTGTTTCAACAACGACTTTGTGCCACTCCTCTATAGCCTTCACATTAACACCAATTTGTTCCTGACCGTCTTCCTAACTGTTTCTGGGGAGTGTCACGTTGTGAAGTCTAGAATTTCCCGTTTTTATCTAGTTTAGACTGAACAATGTCAGACTAACTAATTTGCGTATTGTGACATTGCTGGTTACGTCTGTCTTGTGCCTGTTACATCAGTTCTGCCAACGTTTCTAATCTAACTGCTTGTGTTTATCTTTAGCTGTAAATTACAATGAAGGGAGGAAGAAGGAACTGTAGCGTAGAAGAGCGAAAAACTAGAAATTGTTTTGAGTTAGAATCCTATAAATATCGTATTCTAAGTTGATCCCGTGCTAGGTTATGCGATATTGTAAATGTGAATTATTGATTGACTGCTAACATTAAGCTAATGCGTTTAGTTTGGAACTTTTGCATGTATTAGCTAGCCATAGCAAACTACTAAAAATTGCACTACACTAAGTATGAGCTGGTATAGTCAGGCCATAGCATTGCTGTCAGCCATGGTCTAATACCCTTTTCCAAATGGTTCGTTAAACTTAACTGAAAACTGAAATGTCCGAATGTCCAAACTGAACAAAGAAACTTACTATACAATTTGAATTTTATTGCACATCGACATCACTGAAGGATTGTGTTGACTTTCACAACCAATGCTGTCTACTTTCACAACTAAAAGTCTACTTTCACAACTAAGGTGTCTACTTTCACAACTAAAAGTCTAGTTATGAAAGTAGACTTTTAGTTGTGAAAGTATACTTTTAGTTGTGAAAGTATACTTTTAGTTGTGAAGGTAAAGTGTCTACTTTCACAACTAAAAGTCTACTTTGTCATGCTGTGAACTTTCCCATGGTTGAAAAATAAATTTAAAAAAATTAAAATTGATCAAAAGAAGCCAGTTCTTTATACATTAGATATAAAGTTTAAGTTCAAAATCAAAATGCTGGCATTTTAAGATGTTTCCGACAGATTCGGACTCGGCAAGTTCTTCCATTTTTTCTTATTTCTAAATATCAAAGGAGCAGGACTTCTTACAAAAGACTTAGATAATTGCAACACTATAGTTGCGAAGAGAGACTTCTAGTTGTGAAGTGAGACTTTTAGTTGTGAAATGAGACTGGCTGTGAAAGTAGACACAGCGCACTGAAGTAATTGTTAAAAAGAATAAGTCAAAAATTGTGACAATTCAGTTGCTACAGACAATCGTTGGCTTTTCGATGAACTTCTGCTACGACAGAAGCATAGGTGGCTGCTTCTGCGCCACATGATTTTGCAACAACACCTCGTGCGCATTCAAGAGTTGCACTCAGAGTCTCACAAAATGTCTGCGGTTCCGGCTGAATCTCTGTGAAACATTTCGCAATTACAGAATGATCTCTAGAATAAATGCCGATTGCAGTATTCAATTCAAATATGTATTCAAATGGTACGGTACCCAAAATATGTTGTATTCAAATGGTACCGTACCCAAAATGCCTTAGCATGTCCTCAGGCACTCTACTGTACACAAATGGCACTCTGGTGTAAATTGGAACCAAGTTCTAATCATTATTCGTTTGTCTATATATACTTAGTACAAAGCACGTACAATATGTAAAAAAACTGCATAAACCGAAAGAATAAACCGAATAATATAGTTGAAGTTAAGCTTCAAAAGAATAGAATAGTTAGCGTTACAACTAACCGAATTAAATTTAAAAATACCCTGGTAATGCCACAGGAACTGTTTGACTGAGATAGGTCTCTTAATTTCGATTACTACATAATTCACTTTGGTTACTTGTTATTGCTAGAATCTATTCAATGCTGCCGTAATCTATTCAATCGCGAATATAAATTAACATTTTTAGTTTAGTGCCACACAAGTGCGAAGAGTGCCGTTTGTGTACTGTTTGGTGCCTTTCGAGCACGGGTGCCATTTGAGTACGGCGAAAGTACCATTTGAGTACTTAGCGCATGAAATAAAGAGAAGTACGAGTGGCGTACACAAAGTTATGATCTCACCATTATTCGGGAACTGACAAATTTTGTTGATACTCGTCCTTTTGTGACAGATCCTGGGATATTACAAAGAGCTCTTCGGTCTCGAAGTACGTGCCCTACGAAAAATATTACGTACTACATTTGGACCTTCTGCGGTGTTCACTTCTTGACGCTGACTGCAGCCCAACCGTATTAGTGCAATATTAGCAGTATTTGTTTCCGACTGACTCACCTGTTAACGGTATCTGAGTAACACTCGAAGTGTCTATCTCCCAAGGCCTTCAGTCTTGGAGTCAAGCATAATTCCTTTGAAGCTTTAACTGTAGGACACTCTTGGATATCGCTGACTCGACAATTCACCAAATCATCAATACTGCCACACCAATCCTTGGGATCGTACCCATTGACCAGACATTGACCTATTTTTTCGGCACAGCTGTGTCTAAATTCTGAGTCCACCTCACCCTGGCAGGTAACAGAACAGGATACTAAGAAAGCGAAGATCAAAACCCAAACCATTTTTAGACTTTAAACTTGGTCCAATGTAGAAAAATCCATGCCTGCTTTCAAGACCTGGTTTCTGCAGATAAGCTTTGAAATTTATTAAGTACTTCAGCGTTGTGACTTAAACACCGTAGGATTTAATTCAAAGGTCTTCCTATTGAAAGTTTGTGATGCCAAAACCAACCGGCAACGCCAGCGGCCTTCAGATTATCGACACTAACTGATCACTATTCAGAATAATCAGAGTATATTCTGACTTAGTGAAATATTAAATCCAAGCTGAAGCCACTGAATTAAAGCCTTGAATGATTATTCAAATGATTCTTCAGATAGATGGTCAGGGGTCCTTCATAGTGCTGCCCACGCCCACAACGCTGCAACCAGATGCGGTATCTGTGCCGACGTGTTTCGATAGGTATAGCGTTTTGGCTGTGGGAGCACCAGAGCACTATTTACTGACCCGGTGACCCGGTGTTTTTGAAAACTCAGGCTTAAGCTTGGAAAAAATAAAAATATTTATATTGGGGTGGGGGGAGTGTCCTCTGATCTTTTTGAACATTTTTGGTGTCTAAAGTCGGCGATCCCCACCTTAGCCATTATGACGCTACATTGTTTCCTTGAGCAAGAAACTTAGGCTACAGCTCTGCCGGTCGGATGAGGCGTAAAATTGGCAAGCCCGTGTACTATCTTACTGGGGACAGGCATGCTAAAGAACCCTAATCCGCTTATCGATAAGAGTAGGGCGCTGAGTTTCCGGCGGAAAGACACCCCCTCCCTTTATCAACCAGTACCCTGCAACGTGAGAGAGCGAGAGAGAGAGAGAGTTAAATAAATTAAGTGCTCCCAGAGCACTACAGTTCAAGTCTGCTACAAATTTTTTGTCGAATTTAATTCCAATTTATTAAATTTAATGATCCAACATAAACTTGATGCAAACGCTTTCGAACTCAGCCCAGCTTTCACTTAAGGGGGGGGTTTGCACAACTTCTTAGGAGAGCGCTAGTTTTTTGCATGCAAGTAGGTAACATATCATAGTTAAAAAGTTAATATAAGGCATTGATATATCCCATGACATCCGAGCTGTATGGGGCCGCAAACTGAAAAATTTCGTTCATTTTTTCAAATTTTAGATTGGTCTTTCGGAAGCTCTGAATTTTTTTTGGGAAACGCTGCAGACCTAAAACTTTGCACACATATTTCTATGGACATGGAATATATACATGCCAAATGGCAGCTCGCAGAAGCTTCTCTATCGGGAGTACTGTAGCCGCAAACTTTAAAAATAGTAAAATTTTCTCTAGGTGACCTGTCGCCGTTTTGAGCCTAATCCCCCAAAGTGCTCCAAATCTTCTGAATTTTTTACAGAATATAACCAGGATATATGGCAAAATATGTGCCAAGTTTGGCGGGTTTAGGTTTTGCTATGGTTTTTTAATGACTGCTTTAATGAATTATGTGGCTAACAGTGAAAAAACGCTCAAAATCCTCATGTTAGGAAACTTTGATGGAATTTATCTCATCGTAGAAGCAATATCGTGACTTGGTGCAATTGGAAAAGTTGTTTAGAATGATACAATTTTGTATTAATTCGATGATTTTGAAAATTTGACATTTTTGGCGGGAAGCTAATTTTGCGTCTCTGACACCAAAAATTGAACAAAATGTGGTATTACTTTTTACTGCCGAGGTCGAGAAGCCTCGAATTTTGCACACATATTTATAGTACTAAGATACATTAGTGTGCAAAATTTGAGCCCAATCAAATGCTTCCAGCGGATTAGGTCTCAAACGAAATATGTCAATTGCCATAATTTGGGGGTGGGACGCACGGTAAATGTCGTGCTGCTCGTGCGTGTATACAGCCAATCTTGAAGCTGCGCATATTCAACAATAGTCCTAAGTTTCCTTTATGTTCACAAGAAAATTCAAGACATTGGAACTTAGCAGTCCGGAGAAAAATCGAAAAAACTTTGATCACCCCCATGCACGAAAAAGCCTCAGGTCAGCAACTTTGCGAGGCTGCTGTGAACGCTGTGAAAAACGAAAAGCATCCAAACTTTTAATTATTTTGAAGGAACCCAGGTACTAATATGTGACAAAGTTTGAGCGCAATTGGAAAAATTTTTGTCATTAGTGTATTTGGTATACCCCCCCCCCCTTAAGCCAACTTCAAATATACCAGTCCCAATACTGTTAAGAAATAGGCTCCAAACGTTTACGGTAACTCAAAATTATTCCTTCAGAAATCTACATAGATTCTATTTTTTGTATTTAAGATAAGTAACAGATCAGAATTTCAGCCATGTACAGCTGGTTAAATACTATTAATCTGCTGAATAGTCGATTATATATATAGCTTCAACAAAAATTCTCAAAGCGGGGGGAAGTCATCGAATATCGCAAATTCATCTTCTCTTTCAGCGATCACTTGGAATTTCAATGTGGACACCGATGAATGAAAACCGCCAGAAATTGAAAAAAATTAAAAATTCATGGTCAAACTCACAATTTTCAACACAACACAATTTTCGATGAATAAAATTCCTAACCAAATCCAAGCCTTATATAAATTCAACCAACCAAAACGAAATTCTTAGTCTGCGAAATGATTTTAACGAGCTTTGTCACGATTTTCGTTTTCGCCTTAGTGCGAATAACTGTAGTTAATTCAGGTGAGTTCTTGATGACAAATCATTAATAACCTCTTACATTGCAAGGACAGAATGTACATGACTAACGTCAAACTGCATCTTAATTAACATATTCCGGGTACATTATCACACTTTATTCCATGTATCGGCCCCGAATAAACTCGTTTCTGTTACTGTATTTAGACGATTCAGACATCATTAATAACCTCCTAAATTTAAAGAATGGAGAATAGCTTCGGCGTTTTGATACAATGACACGAAACCCTGAAAAATTGCATTACCCCACGTATTTAGCCCTGCATTTAGACATCCATAAACCCGGCTCAACTGCTAGCTTTGCGTTAATCAGCCGGGCCCATGTTGCTTGGAAGCACTACTTTACGCGAAAGCGAAGAGCACATTGCAAGGACAGAATCTAGCTAACACCAAACTGCATTTCCTAATTAACATATATATTCCGGGTACATTATCGTACTTTATTCTATGTATCAGCCCCGAATAAACTCGTTTCTGTTACTGTATTTAGACGATTCAGACATCAATGAGTTGAGATCTAAAATGGACGCCATGCTGGTTGGGATGGAAACCCAACTGGCAGAGCTGCCTCAAACCGATGCCAACCTCGCCCATATTAAGGATAAGCTGGCGAGCACCAAAACCCTGGTGCAGGGCATCCAAACCGATCGGGATATCACCGCAGCGGTATCGGTGGTTCAGGCCGTCTCTGGGGAGCTGAGCAATCTTCTGAGCGACGATCCGTCCGTGGTAGCTCAGGCTCTGCTCAACATCGGATCCCAGATATCCTCTTTGGTTCCTCCGGTCGGTGCCGTGATCGCCGGGTTGTCCTCCATCGTTTCCGGATTGGTGGGAATGTTCACCAACGAGGGGAAACCCTCCCTGGAACAGATCATCAACCAAATGATCAAGGATAATCTGGAAGAGGCCCGGCACCAGGAGTTGCTGTCAAAAGTGGCCGGAGCCAAGGCGGACTTCCAGGATTCGAAGCTGTTTCTGGACGGCTATCGCGGCGTCAACGCCACCTGTCATGACGCAGCCGGACTGGCCGGTCACGTCCCCGTCTACAAACAGGTGGCCTTTATGGCAGAGCTGGCCGACAACATCGGTCAACGCGCGGCCGGAGACAGTCTACAGGACGGGGAAGACGCCGTCAGCCTCACACGACTCTACATTCAGTTGCACAGTCTGAGAAGTCTCATTCTCAAGACCATGTACGATATCTACCTCAATACACCATGTACTCAGAGCACGGAAGCTGGCATCAGGCGGGTCATTGAGGGAAAGGATAGGTCTGCCTTATCGGCTGTGGGATTTCTGGGGGCGCCGACCTATGGTGAGTGGGCGGCTGCCGTGGCCTACGAACCTGATGGGAAGGATAACGATATTAAAAAGTTCATTGAAAAAGTTGGTAATCATGTGCTGTCCGTACCCGAGGGAAGATATCGGATTGTAAACAAAAAGGATAAAAGTCTGAAATGGAGATTTAGTCCACCCGTTGGCTGTTCAGCAGTCTATACGACTTTTGGAACCCAGGAATGCTTCGATGTCAAGAAAAAGGGAGCTTTCTATGAAATCGTCATGGATCCCAGCAAAACCTACAGAACCGCCTATCTTCGGGATAACAACGAAGTGAAGGGGATTTGCTCCAAACCCTACTGGCGGGCCCAACCGCCACCTGCTGAAGATCAGGCCCTTTGGAAGTTTGTACGGTTTGCTGATGGTAACTTTTGGTTGGTTACCAAAAAATGGTTGGATTATCCGGCTGGAATCTTTGAGGGAAGCTACTACACCAAGCCTTCCGTCTGGGCTCGATCGGCAACCGAAAAAGCCGATGATTTTCTATGGATCCTGGAAGATTGTTAAAAGAACTGAAAATTAAATAGAGAGTACAAATTTTCAAATTGTTCACACATTCCGATAAAAGTAAACGTTACAGCATTTTACTCATATTCTGTAGTTCAAAAACGTTTGGTTTTTAGGTGAAAAATACTTTGCTTTACTCATTTTCTCCGAGTCCCTTGGTTACGTAGCACACATATTCATATACAGAGCATCAAGATATTTAAAGAAAGGTTGAAAGTTGACTCTTCCATTCATATGATGTTCGTAGTGGTATCGAGGACCACCCAGTAGGCTGAATGGTACCAGATGATGTACATCAAAAGGAAAATCGTAATTCGAATGATTACTAATTAGTAACCACAAAAATATAGGCACAAATAGGGTTCTAGTCAAAGGGTGTGATTGAAAAAGTTTCAGAGAAAAGTTGGCCGAAAGCACCAAAATCAACCGTTCCGAGACAGTCAGTTGATTTGTGATCCTGGCATGAAACCGACTCCCGTGGTCGTGATGGGAACTATGAATATGTTTGTATAAAAGTTTATTTTTGTGCAGCACTAGGTGAATGACAAAAAATAACAAATCATAGACTAAAATTGATAAAGAAAGTTGAAAAATCAACTCAAGTAGGCTTGGAGGGAGTTTTGGAAGGGCTCGAGTTGTCTGAATCCAATATTGTTGACGGCTCTGAATATCTGGCAGCTCGACGCCGCTGTACTTCTTTACAATAACAGTGTCCAGTAGGGCAAGCGGCATGAAATAGATTACTGTTTCTTTTACAACTGTCGTGTAGGTGGGATGTTCAAATGTGGACTGAGGATTAATCTTGTATTTATCCAAGGCGCAGCATCTGTCGGCAATTGCCGGTAAATACATAAAAATAGTATAAACTGTTATGGTATATATTGTTTCAAAATAGACACTTCTGTACACACAGTGACCACGTAAGAAATTCCACAATTGCCGTATAAGCGCTTCATGCAACCAAACATAAGTGACAATCAGAATAAGTGAAATCCTGATAATCCACAGTAAACATTGTGTTTTAGCAAAACTAATCATTCCTAAAATGTAAATTCTGAAATTAATCAGATTTGAAATAGTTTTTACTGAACCCTTGCCGTGGAGTGATTCACTGTCCACCGAACATGAGCAGAACTTCAAATGTCTTTGCAATAAACATTTTAAAAGCATTTAAATTTTTCTTGTTTCATCTAACGGACTAAATCGACCATTGAGGTAGCATATATACGATACTATTAGAAACAGGTATCAAACTATACGTAGTTCTATCTCTCCTTGCCTATTTGATTAATGAAGATAGAATTCACATGCCAGCCAAGTCTGATCAAATAGCACTCCTGTAAGACAGCTCTAACAAACAATTGAAGTTTGGAACTCGAGAGCTTGTTATGTGCGTGCATTCAAAATAAATTCTGAATCTCAGTTGTTAACGTAACAGCATATAACAATAAATTAAATCCACCTTTCTACTAAAGCATATTTCGAAGTGTTGCAGTAGTTAGTGGCAGTGGCAGCAGTTTATCAAATGTTTCGTCAAGGTCAAAAAAGTTGTGCAAATTTCATTCACCTGGTGGCGATTCCTTCTTTAAATTTAATGTATACTTTACACAAGCTATTGAATAAAAAATACATCGTTGAAATTGAAAGTATAGTGACAATTAAAAACGCCAAATAATTCTCACCAGATGTCAAGCTCTTTATTTGAGGATAGAACAGAAGCTTGGAAATCGATTGCAGAACACTCAAACGTAATTCAAACTGACGACAACAGCTAAGCACTCCAGCTTGTTATGAGAGCAGAACTGGACGGCACGACAGTAAAATTGCGACAAGGCAGCTTACCTTCAGTTTTTCCTCCAACTTGAATGCCTGCAAACGACACTGGGCTAACTCATTTTTTCATTTTACACGAAATGGATTCTAAAATCGAAAACATTAATGAACATTTTTATTCCTGCTGGAGCAGGAATGTATAAAAAGGAAATTAGTATGTTTAGTGCATTGTGAGTCATTTCTCCATTCAGCTGCTGGACTATTTATTGTCTGGAGTGTAACGGATGAACATTTTGGAATGTATAGGTATGCTAGGGAACTGTTTTATTGTCATGTTATTAAAAATCTGAATTCTTCATTATCTTGTCAATGTGCGAAAATCTCACTAACTGGATGTAGTTGAGTGCGTTGAGACCAAGGTGCCTTTGACATTATTAGTAGAAATACCAATGGTTACAGAGCATACCAAGGGGAGCCTATGAAAGGAAGCGTATGTACATAGAATAACGACGGGGAAATGGGGGAGGAGTACGCTGACCCCCCCCCTCAGACTGACAAAAACTGGGAGATCCCTTCAGTGAGAAAGAAAAAGAGTAGACGCTTTCCTAGATTAGACTAGACTTTTCCAGAACGAACAAATGATAACTTTCTTCGGCTTATTGATTTCTTCGAAAATTTCATTTCATCGAAAATTGAGCATTGTTAGCAAATGTTAGCGATTTTTTTCAAAAAATCTTAAATGACGCCAAAACATTTTCATTTTCACTAATTTCTGGCCGAAATACAAAAAATGCAATTTTCGTTATTTTTGGTGTAAGCCCCCTTTAAATGTTGGAGTTTCTTTAGGGGTAAACTCTTCGGAATCGAGTAGACTCTCCAGAATTCTACCCGATGTTAATGTATAGTTAGGTACCGAATACCATTAAAACAAAATAGACGGAAGATGCAGGGACGTTTGGATCAGCAGCAATTAGAATTAGGATTAAAAGTTTGGTTCAACTGAGGGCCTTTTCAAGAAAGGGTAGAGTAGAGTTAAACTTAACTCGATCCTTTTCATGAAAGAGTTAAAAAGGGAGACTCAAGCTTGAGTGGAGTTAAAACGAGTTAAAACAATGTTAAAATGATGTTCTACATAGCTCAGCAGTGGAATGTTGCCCCCTCTTAGGGGCGAACTTGTAAAAAGCTAAACCAAACCTGTTGAACTACCAAAAAAATTTCATATCTGTTCGAATTTTGAAGATACATATTAGCACAGCACGGCGGATGTCGCTGAGAATGAATCATGTTTCAAATGTAAAAGGCGGTGGTAAGTAGGCTATTCTTGTTAATTTTCTCCAAACGTCGGATGATTTTGAATCAGTTCGCCGCGATGGCTCAGATGTATTAGATCATTAGTGTGGCAACTGCAACATGTGGGAACTATTCAAGAAAATTCTTCTTTGATTGTCATTTGCTGTCCACGAACCCACAACCGAACTTGTACTCACTGTGGCAAAGATTTCTCCGGAAAGGTTTGAAGATCCATGAAAAGAAACAATATAAATTCGCTCTTGTTTACTTACTTTAATGTATAGTTTCTATATAACGCACCCAACTTCTACCTTGTGTGCACACGTTTTCCATTCTACATTCTATAATTAGTCACGACTGTTACAAATGGTACTTCAGGTCACAATTTCACAAACACGCTATATTCTAATTGAAACGGCGCTCTCAGTAGTGAAATTGACTTTCTTTGATTAGCCGATGCAAGTCTTTTTTGTTTTTTTGACAAATGAAAAAGGTTTTTCCTTTCCAAACAGCCTCAATGCGTTTAAGTAGCTGCTCATTAATCTGGTTTGGTTAATTTTTGCTGGACCAAATTGTGCATTAAATCCTTCCCTCTCCCTACTCTAGAAAGACATCCCCTTTATCAGAAAGAATGTGCCGGAATTATTTCACATTTAGCTTCCTCTAAGCAATCTTACTTTTAGAAGGAGGAAATCTCTAATAAATCCTCCTCGGCTCGTGACTGGAGGAAGCTGACGCTTATTAGCTTTCAGCTTTCAGCCGTATTTAGAAAAATGTCAGCAGAAAGACAGGTTCTGTTGGAGTAGTTTTAAGGCTTATTTTTCAGCAAATATTACCCTTAAAATCGCAAATGAAATGTTTACATTAGGTTAACAGCCCCTTTCCGCCTGAGCATTAATAAAAGTCTGACTCGGATTAACATTCTAGCTTAATATTTTCCTAGGTTAGTGTATGACAACGCAGTTTTCTTGCATCTTTCTTTGCAATTAGTAGAGAGCTCAGGGAATTTAGGGTTTCTTGCTGAAATCCTGAAATGACGTTAAAGGTTTGTGAGGAATATAATGAAATTGAAATTTTTGAAATGGCCATTTCGGCAAGCTTGTTGCCCTCCAGTGTATACTGAAATAGGATCACTTTCGGCAATATATTAGTGAATGAATCATTACGTTCAGTCAATTCCTTTTCAAAAATTTCTACTTTTCCATATTCTAATTTCAATTTTTCTTCATCAACCCTGCGATAGGCTATGTAGGCGGTAGCTAAAAGGAGGTGGGTCTTTGTTGGGTACGACGACGACGAAATTCCTTATCTTGTTTCCTTTCCTTTTCAGCATACCAAGGGAATAATCATAAATATGGAACTTCCTTGAACGTGAAAAACAACTACGTAGAAGGGTTTCTCTTTATTAGCAAGCGCACCTAGCATTTTCATTTCTATTTTCTATTCTCCATTTTACTTAATTCCTAGCTTCTGTTTTTTGTTCTAGTTGTTCCATTTTCTGATTTAAATTGTTTTGAAGACAACTTTTCCCGCCTACATATTCCATTTCATAGCTGAGCCGTTTCTTAATGCTTATATTTGCTGTTTTGACTTTGATAATCACACACACTAATCACAACAAAGCACCTTCCAAAAAGGAGTGTAATATGAGCAGGATCAGCTGCGATGTTTAGCCAGGTGGTGTTTTCCTCTCCTGGAACTGAGGTGGCTTGACTTTTATCGTGCTATTAACCGGTTATTCCGAGTTGTAGCCAAAGCCAAAGCTTCGGGAAAATCCGGAAAATTCCAGTTTTTTTCTAGCACCTGAATTTCTGTTAACTAATTCGCTTACGAACGTAGGTCGGCACCAACCAATTTAAGTATTCCTCCCTTGCTTGGGTTCCGTCTTGCAAATCTTTTGCTCTAGCTTAAATCAAACTAGCAAGCACCTCCCTGGCTCCTTACATTAGCTACGGGTCCAATAATTGTAGATTTATCGCAAAAGTATTTGCACTTAGAAAGCAGGCCAGTCAATGCCTAAACCGAAGTTAAAGCTCTAACGATAGGAATGATTCGGAATACTTCAAAATTAAGGCATGTTGGTTTTGTCAGAGTATTTATGAAATTAAAATTGAAAATTGCAAACTCTTTTTATCCATGAAATTAGAACAAACTGAAATTTATCTAAAATTAATTTTTTGGTAAATTGAAAATTACAAACTCTTTTTATCCATGAAATTTGAACAAACTAAAATTTATCTAAAATTCATTTTTTGGTCAAAAGCATGAAGAATCTGAAGTTTTTATTAGCACTTTTAGTTAGTCAGGAAGTCTAGCTTTCTCCACGCTCAGCGCTGTCCTTTGAACATTTCCAGAGGTGGGTCAGATCAGATTTGCTACTGCAACAGAGTAGGACCAGCATGAAAAGGGAAGGACTCATCAATTTCTAGCGAGGCTAGCCCGGAGTTTAGCAACCGGCAAGCTCGAGCCGCGAGCTCCATTCGATACAAAAGTCAAATGGACGAGTTGGATATGTTGAACGTCATTTTTCGGAGGACATTCTAAGAAGAATTCCTAGTGATACTCAGTTATTATGTACTCTTGGTGATACTGGAGATTCCGACCTGCAGACAGGACTGAAACCAGAAAAGGAGAAAATTTTTCCTATCAAGGGCGTTGAGGGTGCTTGTTGCAGCCTCTAAATAGGGAGACCAACTTTCTTGCGAACGATTATTACATTAAATTTGCAAACATGCAATTAGCTGATTTATTAATTAACATGATAGCAGATTATTACGATCTTTTTATTATTCGGATCTTTTTGCTTCAGATGCACTCCCATTCTTTTCAATTGGAAGTCGAAAAACTTGACAGGCAGAGTCAAGTTGAAAACTGTAAGGCCGTGTTTCACTGATTAAAACTGGCATAGAAAAAAGTCCCTTGGCATTGGTGGAAAATTATGTCCAGTAGCCTTGATAATGAGAAAGCTGGCTGATTTCAATGCAGACAAAATGTTGCTGAACTGCGCATTTTTCCTGGTTAACTTTTACGTCAGAGGAAATTTAATATTTTTTCTAACCCTTTTTTGAATAATATAATTGGACGGGACAGTACACTCTTAGAAATCTTCCAGTAAAGTAAAACTACAGGAATCACTTTTGTAGATGATAAATACAAAAGCTTTTGTATAAAATACAGGTTAACTCTTGTAATTTTTACAGGACGTCGTTGGTAGGTTTTACCTGATACACTTTTGTAGAATGGATTACAAGTTAGACCAGTATTCAGTACAAATGAAAACTGTAGTTTTCACTGGTTTACAGATTTACTCTACAGGAAAGTACTCGATACGCTGATAACGCAAACAGAGTATATAAGGGTGGCAGTGATCATAAATTTTTGAAGACAGAAATTTTTGAATTTTTTTAAATTTCAGTCTTTCACACCCTGTGGGTGAATTTTTTTGTAACGGCCGCTCCCTACCGAAAATACTTTGGGAGTAGTCGCCCCCCGCACCTCCCCCCCCCCTTTGAAATAACAGGTTGCTCCAGTAAAATTTACAGGTTTGGTATCTGGCTTAGGATTGTCAAAGAAGTTAATCAAAACTACAGGTTTCTTTAGTATTGTTTACAGGAAACGCCTGTAATCAAAACTACAGGTTTTTTAGTATTTTGTACAGGAAACTCCTGTAATTTTTACTATTCGAGAAGCCGGTAAAAATACAAAAGCGACTTTTGTGGAAAATACAGGAAGCTCCGCTAGTGACTGACCGCACAGGAGCACTTTTGTAGAAAAATACAAGAATTCCTGTAATTTCTACAGGAGTCTTTTTATTTCGCCGAAGGCGAAATACTTGGAATGGGTGAACCCACTTTTGAACTAGAAGTTTTCTTGGGCAAGTTACAGTGCCTATGTTTAGCATGTATATCCCGCTACTCCCTCTTTTTAAATCAGAGGGTGTCATAGCTAAAGCTGTAAAAACTTGTAGGTTTTAGTCAAAAGGAAGATTGTAGAAATATTAGCTTACTCATTTTTATCAAAATTTAACTCTTTCACAGCTTAAACTTAAGCTGGGTGCAGAAGATTAAATATTTTCTTGCATTAAGCTAAATTTATTCATTGCCCCCCTTGGACGCAAATTCAATTTCAAAGCAATGCTTACTCATTGCAAATCATGCAAATTAGATGAGAGTGTGTTGCTGAATCATTTTCTAAGTGGCTGCTTCGCGATCAGCTGTATTTTGTTTCTTCGAGTATATATATACGGCTTTAAGGGCTGTTTCCGGTTTTTGTGCTATTTTAAACTTGTTCTGACCTAAATAGAATTACCGGCTTAACTTTACTTGTCAAGTCCTCCTTCATGAAGTCTGAAGTTTCCGGTTTTTCTTTTTTTCAGCCTAGATGCTTTAATTGTCCCCTACTACATTTGAACGACTTTTGCGAGATAAACTCAAAACAAGTACAAGAAACCGCACCAAAGACGACCGGGTGGGGGCGAAATCATGCCCCTTTTAGGGGTTCCTTGTTAAGAGTGTATGAGCAGATATTATGTATTTTCTATCAATGAACCCGCGGTTTACAGTTAAAGTTGGTGTTAGAAAAATTTCACAAAACTATAAATGTTATAATTAAGCGTTCCTGTCGTAACAGTAAACTGTAAACACTCGCCATTCATTGTAACTGGTTGAATTCCGCAATAACTATTTATTTATACATCTTTCTTTTTTCAAAATTTAAATTTCAGAGTTCACCTTCCCGATTTCTTTTCTTTTTCAGATCTTGTTCCAGTCTCCTTCTTTTCTTCCTCCTTGACAGATTATAATCATTCTTTAATTGTGCTTTACGAAATAATTTGGAATAATTTGAACCACTTGAATGAGAAACCTTTCATGACAATTTGCAGTTAAGATACGAGAAGTGAACAAAGGGAATATTCGATTGCTAGGTAGGTAGCCGGGAGGACCTTTTTGAACCAGACATTCCAACCCATAATTTTCATCCATTTTTGTTTGATAATGAGCTGCTTAGCAGCTGCACAAGTATCCGTTGATGAGCAGATGGGTCTCTTCTAAAACTGTCACAGGTTATCATAAATCAGCATTGTCTGTGTGTTTATAAAGCTTCTACTATAAATTTGCATCGTTCTAACATCCTTTTCGTGCCAATGATTAATGCTAGTTTACTTACTATAACGTTACAACTTACATTCAACTGGTCACGAATCACAATTAGATTTCGTCTCCAACTATATGCTCAAGACAAAATGTGTGCTTTAACAAGTTGTCCGGGGAACTAAAGTATTCCTGTTTTTAACTTATGTACTGAGGTACTGAGGAGAGGATAAACTTTATTGACACCATTATGTGTACAAACGCTAAGCGTCACCACCAGACATATAACAACCTGGAGCTAAAATGTAATTAATCCTTTGTACTGCCACATTAAAGCTTTTTAGATGCACTTGAGCTGCTACATACAACACTGACCTAACTAGATAACTAACTAGCGGAAAAAAGAATAGTTTTTGTTCTTCGAGCCAAACACTTTTTGATTGTGTTTCAGTCAAAAGCACGATTTATCCAAAAAACTTTCACAGAGGATTTTTATCACTGGCTGAAAATAAAATTGAAACCTTTGCAGGCAAATTTTATTTCATATCCTTAGGATAATACCATAATTTAGAGTTATTCAGTAGTTCTTCTGTATGGCTTCTGACATCTGTGAGAGCTTTCAGAAGATAGAAGGATTGGCTGATTGGATTGAGTTGTTGTCTATCTTTCTTGTAGCAGTAGCTTAATTATTAAAGCCGACTAGGACTAGTTTCTGCTTCAAATACTTCTCTTTGATTATAAGGAACAGTTATATTGTTTTTCCTTCCAGGCACGACGACAGTTGCTATGAAATTTTTACATATTCAATGGGCTGCTGTTTAAGCTATAGGCGAAATAAGAGTGGAGTCCAAATTAATGGTAAGAATTTGATTAGGAGGAACTTCCGTTTTTTGTTGTTCAAAATTTTCAGTTTCACAGTTGTCAAGTTGAAGAACGAGTGTCCAAAAATAGCAAAGTAGAAAAATGAGGGTTCCTCACATAAATTAAATTAAATTACATAGAAATGCAACGCAAACTGAACCAAAGCTTCATAGAAGGGAAAGTAATCTAAAAATTTAGATCAAGTTAGATTTGAGTGGCCAAAACAAGGGTCGACCAGAAATAACTGTCAATTTCAGAATCCAGATTTAATGTGAAAGCATTAAAAAATGATCTTTTTCAAAAATGACTTCTAAATTCATGATGACGTCTATCTAGAGTGAACATGAAAACCTTACGAACTTTAAATACCTGCAAAATTGGTCAGTAGAAGCTTAGTATATATCCGACATTTTAGAACAGTCCTAACACAAACTTGAATCTTAACTTTGGCTCGGAGTAAACTCAGATATGCCTTTGCTAGATACAACAAGCGTCAAGGTCAATTCTAATGTAAGTTTATAATCGGAAACGATGTTTTAAGGTCTATTTAAGGTCAAAGTCTAATGCTCCCTTCTGTTTTAGTGATAGAACCAAGTCAGATGGAATATTCATCTTCTATCATTTTGCCTCATGGTGATGAAGAATGCTATTTACAGGTCCCCTCCCCACAGCCCACTCCTCGACCTTCCCCAAAAAAGAATCCCAAACACGGTCCCTCAATTCCTCGTACAGAGAGTGCTGAAGTTATACAGAAGGATATCGTGCTACAGTTTAACGATATGATTGACAGCTATCACTGTATTAAAGAATCCCTATGACAGCAGCTGTACGCCTGTTTACAAGTAAATTTTATTACGCATTGACTGCCTACTGTAATCTCTTTTACATTCACTCACTATGCCATTAATACCAATATTTGGTTGCTTTTGTGGCCTTCCTATGTTGTTGCTCTATTAAAAGGTTAATTATTAAATCTGGTATTTGTAGTGCTAAAAGGCTATCAGAAAAATTCCTTCAGTCTTTTCATATCTAAACTTAGGTTTAGCAAATCATCAAGTTATCAATCATCATTCTTCTTAGTATTCGGTATGTTTGGTGTATTAACGTTATCATAAGCATTAAAAGATGCCGATATTCGAAACGTCTCAATACAACAGTCAAAGTTCCAAGTCATACTGGATACCTGAGAACAAGAATACATAATATAAAAGTGACTAGTAGCACACTCTTATATTATGTATTCTTGCTGAGAACAACAACGCATAAAACGCAAGGTTCAGTTTATTTACATAAGCCAGTAATGTATATAGACGAACCAAATCAAATTAAAATTATGAGACAAGTTTAAATAGCCGTTTCTTCTCTATTTTGGAAGCTTCAATCGGTTCACTTCTTGCAGCAAATTTTCAATTTCTTTGCTCCTAGAAAGGATAAGAAAGTTCGGCAAGATTTAAAATAATATATCAAACAGCTAAAACTGACGCTTTGGGGACAATAGCTAGCTACATATCTCTAGCAGTTTAAACCCGGAAATAAATGCGTATTTATAACGGGGTTTACAATCTACACCGAATATGGCCTATTTTTAAAAATTTTTTAAAAGTCCGGCAATCAGGTTAGGCAAGAGTCCCACAAATATACCAATTCTTACTGCTGTTCGAGTAGCGTACGAAGAGATTGTTCCTGCAGATGACTGAGGGCACTATTTTCTGGGGTAGTGCTAGCGACTCGCGACACTTCCAGCATGCGAGCTTGACGCTTCAGCTACAACAAAGCAAACAGAACCATGCTACTGTTACAATAATATTACAGTTGTATTAGTGATGGGCACCAGATATCCGGATATCCGACTTGGAAAAAATATCCGGATGTCCGCTTTTTAGACAAAGCAATGAAAAATTAGCGAAGTTTTAACAAAAATTCCAAAAATTTCAGAATAATTTTCAAGATTTTTTCAAACATATTTTTAAACCAAGGTTGTAGCTTGGCTTTACGATAGAAATGCACAGGACAGCGAAAAATTGCCAGGAAACTTTAAATTTTCAATGTAAAATCGAAATTCTCGACTTCAAGTTTGAATAGGCGGATATCCGGATATCCGTTAAAGCAACAGGCGGATATCCGGATATGAAAAACATCTGGAACCCATCACTAGCTGTAATATTATTATAATATTGTATAAATTAGTGATGGGCAATGGATATCCGGATAATTTTTATATCCGGATATCCGATTTAAGAAAAGTATCCGGATATCGGCTTACAGTTCAGAGAAAGTGATGAAAAATTAACAAACTCTTGACAAACATTTCAAAAACTTCAAAACATTTTTCAAAAATTTCCTTGAAAATAACTTTGAAAGCAAGGTCTGTGGCTTGGCTGTATGATAGAAATTTGCAGCGTCTCAATCCGTTAAAGTAACGCAAAATAGGCGGTTATCCGGATACGGAAACATATCCGGTGCCATCACTCATAATCTAGCAAATAATAGTCACAAACAAGCATGTATTACCGGCACCAACATGCGCCGGCATACAGTCATAACCATGCGACAGTGCTTACACGCTTCCCTACATCCAGATATGCGGATAATATCCTATTTGAGAATAATATCCGGATATCCGTAATAAAAATAAGCAAATTTTCGACCAAAATTTCAAAATTTTAAAATATTCAAGAAATTCTCTGAAAACATTTTCAAATCCAAGGACGTAGCTTGACGTGATGACAGAAAATTTATAGTGCTGCGAGAAACTGACAGAAAAATCAAAATTTCAACTGGGAAATAGAAAGATTGTCTTAAAGCTTTGAACAGGCAGATAATCGGATTGCCGGATGTCAGTTACCGCGGAATAGGCGGATATTCCGGTAGGGAAAAGAGGGTGTCCAACACTAGCCTGCACTATTAAAGCACATGAGTTCAAGAGTATGTACATAATAACTAAGAGTGTGACAGGCATCTTATTCGTTTAGCAGGCTGGTGACAAGAACCGAGGGCAGGATGATTTAAAAAGCACATGCGAAATAGTTTGGCAGCATAACCCATGGACTGGTTGATTCGACACGACCGACCACCAGCATACTGCACACGTTATTGTCGAAACATGAGAAAAGACTCAAAATGGGAATTTGGAGCAGACCTCTCCTAGGACCTTCGCCTGCGGTGGTAAGATTATAAGACACCTGTGAACTGCTCATATGCAACGTAGAGGAGCACAAACGTCTTTCAAAACCCCAAGCTCATAAATCTCATCATCTTATTCACCAACACAATACACATTTTGTAACCAAACCGGTCATGTTTGCTTCGTCAGCACGGAGGGCGGAAAACAGGTAAAACCCAATCCGTCAACAGGGGACATGCTGCCAATCCCTGCCGACACCAACAACAATTTCTGCAGGTATGCATACCCGCTATCTGGTGACACATCGAGGAATTAGTAAGGACGGATGGAGGTCGACCAGGACAGATCAGTACCGCCTCACTGGGGTGACCACACCGGTACACGTCACTAGGTGTCAATGTTTAGCCGTCTGCGCTGACTTCAATGGTTTGTCCAGTTTACCGGCACATAAAAGTGTGGGGGTGACTCTCTGACTTAAACTTCCTACATCCAATGTGGATAACCCCGATGCAGTCGGCGTTATTCGCCTTGTTTTTATCTCTGTGGAGAGGCCTCGCGACAGCTCACCAGCTAGCGGGCGGGAAGTGATTTCTACCTACCTACCTGTAACCAAACCGATACAATAGGAAAAACACACGTACATCGGAGACTCGATCCACTACTTTGACCAGTTTCTCTTCCACCGCCTGTAGATCACTGGACATCACTTTTTCAGCATCAGACAGTGCGCCGTTACGAGAGCGCAGACGACGCAGGACCTCATCGCATCTGGAAATAAACGCCACAAACCACTACATAATAATTAGCACTTGGCGTCATTTCTACCAAGACGAGAATGAGACAATTAAAGTACATAATAAGTACAGGAATACGGATAAGTATTATTACATAAAGCAGTATGACCGTTGCCAGTCACTAAACTAGACTGGCGTCTACTGACTGCGACTTCTAGAAAAAGAGAATCAGCTAATGGACCAGAAGCAATAAGTAAACGTGTTTTCACACGGGTTGTGCAAAAATCTAATTTGAAAGCGGACAAAGGCCCCTTTTCCTTACTACGGAGGGAACACGGTCCAAAGACTGGTCCAACAAATGCATGAGGCGTGCATTATAGCAAACGAAAACAAAATAGACACAAAACAATTATAATGCGCAATTCTAACCTGTGAGTAAGCTCTTCCTGACAGATTTCAACCTTTTGACATTTGGCCAGCAACAGAGAATACTGATGCAACTCTTCGGCTATCTTCTCACGAAGAGTTTGCAGACTTTTGGCCTGCTGAATTTCCAGATCCTCAATATATTTTAAGCTAAAAATGGTCCACCATTTTAGTCTAACTACATTGCAAAGATTACAGTACATTCTAAGCAAAACAAGATATACCAGCTGATAGTCTGTTCAAGCAGCAGCATTGTCGAGTGAGGTAGCGCGGACAGCTATCCAGTCCAGAATGGTGTCAGACCGGAAGTAGCGCACCTCGTACATCAGCGCGCAGCACTAAACAGAGTACTACAAATAAAACCAACAATAAACCACAACCAGCCTCATAATTCAAGGTACCGTTTAAGGCATTCTTCGCGAGCCACTTCCAGCTTTACGATATACTCTTCCCTGAAGATAAGTATGACACTCTGCAGCAACTGATACAATCGCCGATCATCAACCGCAGCACCATTATTGGATTCTGACGTGGAAGGCAGTCTGGAACATGAAGAAAAACGATGTTAGGGTGTTATAGTTTCTCAGGGGTACTGGGCGTCTATAGCCCAGCAGTCCTGGCCCCAAGAATGATTATGATGAAGGAAAACGCTAGCAAACGCAATGCTGGAGGTTTTCTAAAACAGAAAAACGAAGGAAATGCTCATAGTAAAAATAAGAGCCACTGTCAGTGTTCCGAACATAACCATACCAAATTATTGGTAATGGACAAACAAACAGCATACGCTACGCTATGGCACAGAGAAACAAAAAATATTTCTGCATTGGTAAACTCGTAACTTTTTGCGTAGGTTAGTCTTTTGCTTAAATAAATTGCACGTTGCTGTAGTCGTCGGCCCCTTGCCACTTCTCACACTACAGGTGCCTCCCAGAACACAACCTCTCAATAAAACTAATAGATATACACCCTTTCTAATTCCACAACGAACAAATTTCAGCAAATCTCAAGCAAACAAACAAATTTCAACAAATTTACAACACTTTTCATTAGCTTGAATAGACAGAATACAGAATTCTATTTGTTGTCTCACGTCAAGAGTGGCAAGGCAACGTCCCGTTTGAGCAACTTCTGCACCACATGCAGAAATCTGTCTTCAGCGGACACCTGCGAGCTCACGGTCATGTTCAGCTGAGAAGTGTCTCCGTCGGCCGAAACTTGGTTCTCTAACAACTCTAAGACGGGTCTGAAAAACAAATTTCTACGTCAGCAATATTTAAAGTGGTAATTCCTTTTGGGCACATATTGCTGGTTGCAGTCCTCGTGCGCACCAATTTTGGAAAGGTAGGAATAAAAGTAGGAATTTTCCTTAAAAAAGCAGGAAAAAGTAGGAACAAAAAGTAGGAATTTTGCAAAAAAAGTAGGAATTTTAAAGTAGGAATTTTTCAAAAAACGTAGGAGTTTTAACATAGTAAATTGTTGAGCGCTGCCTAAGCCTAGTTAGTTATAGTAGTTAGTGGAAACCTATTCTATTCTATTCTAGAAAACCCCGATCTATGCACATTCACGTTTCACCAAAAACGGAAAGGCATGAAAGCAATTGATTTCTATGTGATGGGGATGCAGTTCCTTCCTGACCGAAAAAAACCGGGTAGACCCCTCTGCAAGAAGAAAAAGCTAGCCCTCACGGCGAGAAGAGAAGGGGGGGAGACTCCTCCCTCAACGATTTTTTACAAAAAATTGTACATTTTAAGCAAACTAGTGTTCTAAATTTCTCAAAAATAGAAACAATTATTTAGAATCATTTTTACTTTTTTACCAAAAAATTTTAAAAAATCCACAATGTTCGCTATTTTTGAGAAAACTCTCGAAAATTTGGAGTATATATTTCATAAACAGAACTCTTCGAAAAAATACAGACAAAAAGGTAAGCTTCCTAAAGAATTCTGCAAAATCCCTTCATTTTTGAAGCTCAGTTAAAAAGTGAAATAAAATAAATTTGGGGCGAAAAAAGGAAATGAAAAGAAAAAGGAAAAACCTGGCTAGAAACATGAAAAACTAAACAGGATGCCAGCAAATTATTTCCGCGGATAATTATTTCCATAAAAGATCAGCAACATGTGCATAGCATAAATTCATCTGGGGCCAATTTCATAAAACATGAAACTTGCAACTTGCATATGCAAGTTGCAACTTGCATGTGCAAGTTACATGAAAAGTGTTTCATAAACCCTCAAGTGGGACTTGCGGACTTGCACTTGAACTGCAAGTTGCAAGTCCGCAAGTTGCAAGTTGTCCGCTAACACTTGCGGTCAACATCACTTGCGGTCCTACGTCAGCAATATTTAAAGTAGTAATTCCTTTTGGGCACATATTGCTGGTTGGCGGCTCAAATCAAGATGATATTTGACGAAACCTTCCAAAATAAGTTCCTTTAGCATTATAAACCCCTCCGCGCAATCCCGCTTCAAAAATTCGAGATTTCCGGGCAGGGTGGTTTTTCTAAATTTATGAAAGTTTGGCAGTAGCTACGCAGCTACGCTACTATAACTATGTTTCTTCAAAAGTCTTATCGAGCTTCACATGTTTGCTTTTTAAAGCAACTCAACTTTCTAGCGTTTCTCTATAGATACAGCTAATTTTCTTGTTTTGGCGTCGAAAACTTATCATTTTCGCAGAAATCCCGTAATCCACCATTTCTTCAGCTACACAAGCCATAAAATTAAACTAAAGGTGTCGATTTAAAGGTATAACAGAGGCCAATTGTCTGAGGCATGGTCATCTTCCAACAGCTATCCCGAAGACTTTTTCCCCAGCGATTGTGGAGCAACAAAATTAGACATTTCTGTTCACTAGAATTTTTGCCAATTTGTCCCAGTTTTGCAGCAGCTGCATAGTCAAGACTATTTATGCGAAAGATCTCGCTGAGTTATACATTTTTGGCTTTGAAAGGATGTTTTTAGCTTTTTCCCTATCGTGAAATTAAACTGAGGGCACTAGCGTAGATACGGGGGGCGGGGAGGGCGGTCGCCCCCCGAAATGGTTTTGCCCCCTGAAAAAAAATTGGCCAAAAGAAAAATTTTAAGCCCGCGCGGAGCGCGGGCGTTTAAATTTATTATAAACACAAAGAAATTGTATTAAAATGCCCAAAAAATTAGTGCATTTGAACTTCATTGACAATTTTTCGCGCCTTCGGCGCGACTTCATTCTTAGCATAGACTGTATTTAATTAAACCTTTACTTGTTTGCTTTACTTTACTTTGCTTTGCCAGCTTTTTAGTTTCATAAACTGCATTATTGCAGACATCATTGTTTTAAATGGTGTATATATATCTGGACATGTGCTGCTTGGAATACCCTGCACATAATGGGAGCGTCCAGTTTTCGTACGATACTATAAAGGTGGAAAATATATAACAAATTAAACTACAAAATTCGGTTTGGGCATTGATAATATTTAATGCTAAGAATTCAATGTTTCAATAGCGTTTTAGTGGTGAAATTGAAAAATTTTCTCAACTTCTGGGGGGCTCCGCCCCCCAGACCCCCCTTTTGGGTTTTAGCATGCCGCCTTCGGCTACAATCTATTCAGGCTAAGAAAGAACCTTAGAAATTTTGTGCTTAGTGTTCATACAATTGCTGAGCAAAAAAATAAAAAATTTACCCCCCCCGCCGGACTTCGGTCCAAACCGCCCCCCCCTGAAATTTTTTTGTATCTACGCTACTGACTGAGGGTATCGATTTGAAGGTCTCATAGCGTCCAAATATCTGAGCCATGGTAATCTTCCAACTGCTATCCCGCTGCAATCATAAAAATACAGTTTTTGCAAAAACAACCATTTTTTTCCAGTGATTATGGAGCATCGGTGTGCAAGCTAGAGGTTTACCACTTAGCAGACGCATTCCACACAAAAATACCCGCGAACCCTTTTTAAATTGCCCCGATTGCTGCTTTCTATCTAAAGTGGTCGTTTGCCAAAATTGAAAAAAGCAGGCAAGATCCCGGCTGAGCATACATTTTAGCCAATTTCTCCATAACGAAGAGTGATTTGGTAATAACTAAAAAAGGGTTCCCAGCTATTTGATAATAGAAGTATCGAATGATACAAAAGATGCTTCATGAAAAAATTTATTGCAGTCTCAAAAAAAACTGGAAAATTACACTCCTTCTAAAATGCAGTAAAATAATTTCGGAAAACCAAAATTAGCTTCATCGTATGCATTAAAAGGAGAAACTGTTAGGTTACATTTTGATATAAAAATTGCTTCCTAACCCCAAGTAATGAGTAAAAATGGTTCGAAGTTGATGTTTACAAAAGAAATCACCACCTCACACAGTTTATCTTCACAAAATTACTACGAACGCATAAATCACAGGTTAAGGCATGAACTATCTTCCAACAAAGAATCAGGACAAACCTTAGCAATACATAAAATATTTCGTGTTGAGATGATAAAAACATGACAGGATAGCCAGACATAGGGTCTTCGGACTTGATATTGAGGACGGCCAAACCACGGACGGGTGTAGCTGACCTGCAACACAAAATGTCAAGAATAAACCGATAGTATTAATATTTAACAAACAAACTAGACCTAGCTACAATTTCCAAATAAACTTTTACAGCCTACAATGGCTAAACAGAAAAAGCAACGGCTAAAGAAGCTCCACATTTTCAAAATTCTTCAAACATTCCCCCACAACGTAGGCAAGCCAAAACAAATAATAACTGAATAAAATAAAAATTACTGACTACCACACCTATCTGGCAATGGTTTTGTATTCACAATAAACTCCACAGTACAGCTTTTGTCTTCCAACATAGCTGAAACAAATTTAGCAACATTTAGGACTATTTAACTTTCGCGTTAAAAGCTGAACACACTGGATTAGAATTCCCGTTGCAGCGCATTCTAGGGAATATCGGTGGCTCAGTTGTTTTTAGAGCGTCTGCGCATTAAGTGGAAGACCGTTGATGCGAGTTATAGAATGAGCCCGGTTTTTTCCCCACTTGTGGTTGTGTGCAAATTTCTTCACTCTTCAGTTAGTGCTAGTTAAATTCATTATTAGAAAAAATATTCCCCGTTACCAAATTCCATTATTTGTATCAAAACTGAAAAAACGTTGTCAAAATTAAGACAACTACTCACTAAATTGGAGCAGCCCTTTTACTTTCTTGGAACTCGAAGAAAAACATTAAAAGCTGACCTTCAGGAGGTCGTAGATCGGACAGCGATTTCAGATCGTAAAGCCAGGTCAGTGATATGGCAAAAACACCCGTCTCACACAAGCAGAAGTAACGAACACCCAGACTGGGATCTGAAAAAAACAAAGATCAAGATACGTATTCATCACAAATATTTGAATTGCAATTGAGAAGCGAATATTGAGAAGCGAATATAAGATACATTTGCATATATTGCATGCATACATTGCATTTGCATGCATACACATATATATATACATTTACATAAAATAAATCCTAGAGAAAAATACAGTATAATATATTATGCCTGCATGCAACTTTTCGAAATTTGAAACATCAGGAAACTCAACCTTACAACATTCAGCTGAAAAGCAGCTCAAACTAAACAGATCAAAAAAGCAACGAAATAAAAGAGCTCAATAACTACTAAACTATTCTTACCACTACAGAGACAGAAAGACGCTCGTTGTCCCTCTGACACTAAGTTTCTTTCGGGAGTTAAGGAGTCAGAAGTTGCCGATTTCATGTTGAGATCCAAACTCTCATACACATAAACAATATATGGAGACAAGCTATCGTTCACCAAGGCAGAGCTTTCTCCAGTGCTGTTCTATCAAACATAGACCAACAAAATATAGATAAATGGCACATAAAATTCTTATTCTTAAAAGGAATTCGTCCAACTAAAACTCCATTAACTAGAATGTAACTTAATGTTGTTAATGTTATAAATTTATTGTAATAATTTTACACAAGTTTACCTCCACAAAACGAAGGACTCTATATTATCGCTTATGGCAGTTCATGTTTAGCAAACACACGATAGAAAACTCCTTGCTACTCAGGGGGGGGGGGTGATCTACTGGCTTACCTGAGCTTCAGAACGTATTAGGACACAGTGGAGGATAAGACCAGAGGCAGTAGCCAAGGCCAGGAAGGGAACCGGAGCCTCACGAAGACAGAGAAGACAGCAGGCATCGTAGCCGTAATTATCGTCCGCGGATGGACAAATCGTTAAAGGTCCATTTACAGTGGACACGCTGCAACAGCAAACGCACCATAATGAGATGAACTCCAAGCTTACAGTCAATGATATAGCCTAATGTGGGTTGAAGCACAGCGATTGAGCTCGCGCTGTCCGCCGGATCCTTCCTTAGAATCAGAGTGTACAGGTTTTATTTTGTGTTATGAAAATGAGCTGCAACAGCTGCCTACGCAACTAACAGCTAGTTCTGTGGTAAATTTTGCAAGCGGGAATAACTAACAGAAAATCTGTAATAATAACTGCCGCGTTGCCAAAACGCTTTGTTATATTTGAACATTTTCCCAAGCTAGACTAAAAGCTGACCAAAAATTCTTGGAACCGAAATGTGAGCGGCTGTCCTGAGTTATCAATTGAAGGTAGCCTACCTAATGCATATATTGTTAGAATCCTCAGGAACCCGAGATTTCGAAAATCCGGAAAAATCCGGAATTCCGCGTTTCATTCACGGAAAATTTAAAATTTTTAGTTTTTCGCCCAATTTTTATCGCAATCAAAATGTTGTTTTTACAATCGAATAGAGCTGCTCCCGCTACACATCTTTGCTCTTAGAAGCTTTTCACGGAAATGCACCCAATTTCCGGAATTCCGGGTTTTCTAAATTACCGGATTTTAAAAATCTCCTCCAATACCCTCAAGATGTGGGTATCATTCGAAAGCTCTTATCGGGCTGAACAACTTTTGTAATAGAACGAAGTCGTAAAAATGCACTCAATTACCGGAATTCGGATTTTCAGGATTTAAAAAATTTTCTCCAATAACGACAATGTGGGTATCATTCGAAAGCTCTTGATGAGCTGAACAAATCTTGTAATAGAACCAACGTCCAAAAATGCACCAAATTCCCGGAATTCATAATTCCGAATGTCACTCTAGTTTGGAAGTTTTTCTTGAATTCCAAGAAGTGGACTCATTTCTACGAGTTGACTCTATTAGAAACTTTGCTCAGCTCATCAAGAGCTTTCGAATGATACCCATATTGAGGGGTATGGGAGAAAATTTCTAAAATCCGGAAAATCCGGTTTTTCCAAATTCCGGGAATTGAGTGCATTTTCACGACTTCGTTCTATTACAAAAGTTGTTCAGCCCGATAAGAGCCCGAATGATACCCATCTTGTGGGTATTGGAGGAGATTTTTAAAATCCGGTCATTTTGAAAACCCGGAATTCCGGAAGTTGGATGCATTTTCGTGAAAAGCTTCTAAGAGCAAAATTGTGTAGCGGGAGCAGCTCTATTGGACTGTCAAAACAAAATTTTGATTGCGATAGAAATTGGACGAAAAACTAAAAATTTTAAATTTTCCGTGAATGAAACCGGGAATTCCAGATTTTTCCGAATTTTCGAAATCTCGGATTCCTGAGGATTGTAAAAATATATACATTATATAGGCTACCTTCAAATGATAACTCAGGACAGCCACATTTCGGTTCCAAGAATTTTTGGTCAGACTTTA
>JASAND010000619.1:0-52059 GCA_030248195.1 Trissonchulus latispiculum | reverse complement strand
TATGGCGATGTTCACAAAAAATCAAAAATCGAATTTTTGCTGGCAATTTAACAAATGATGTCCGATCGAAAAACGTTTGGTACGTATGGAACGGTAGTGGCTCCCTCTACATATGGAGCAAATTTCATGCCGGTAGCCCTTGTGCAGCGCGAGTAATAAAAATTTTTTAAAGTAAAAAAACACTTGTTTACACAAAAATCACCACCGGATCTGATCTCAGGATATAGCTAGAAATTTTTTCTTTTCATGCATAAATAGAGCATGGTCCATAGTGTTATTATATATACATGTAAAAAAATTTGGATCCCCAAGTTTCTTTTGAACAGGCTGAACTTAGAATTTTGGTTCTCGGCCCCCGGGACCAAAGTAGGTACCCGGGCCAATATGATTGACCTTGATTATTGATATCAGGAACCTAGGAATCCATTTTGTGTTCTGTTGCTTCAGAACAAACAATTTGGTGGAGTAATTTCGCATTTGGAATGGTCACGTGACTTGGCCTAGGGTCTAGTGTGCGTTCCTTCATCGTCAAAAATAAAAGGCTGGATTAAGCCAATTTTTCTTAAAGCATTTCTTTACATTTTCTTCCTCTACAACGGTTCGACGTGTGCAATGCTAGCTCTCTTATTGCCGTTTGTTAATCTGTTAAAATGGTAAGAAATTGTTCATAAAAATTTCTTTCGTGTTCAAAATTCCAAAAAATTCCCAACTTCTGGGGAACTCCGCCCCCATACCTCCCCGGCGTCGACTTTCAATCTAATTTCTGCATTATATATATATACGTTAGATATATATATTAAATGGTTACCCGCAGAACAGGGCTGAATTACACCAATACGTAATTTCAGCTCGGATTTTATCGTTACTTTGAAGAAATTCTTGAATTATATAAGTAAATTTGGCAGCAAATTGACAATCCTATGTTGATTTTATGTTATTCAAAATTTTGCGCTTAATAGGTTCACAGCATTGCAGATGTCAAAACCCGACACCTATATACGTTAGTTTGTATAGTTCTGCATTTGCCTAAATATCAGTATACGTGTGCTAACCTGTTAAGATTTAAAATCGTCATCAAAACATCAACTAAAGCGTGGGATTCCAGTTGAAGTCAAAAATGCGTAAAACACAAAATTACGGCCAAAAATGTACGTTATAGTTCAAAATAAGCAATTTTTTAAAAATGCACACATTTTTTCCAAAATGCATGCTATTTTTTAAAAATGCACAAAAAATGCACACTTGTCCGCAACCAAAAATAACCCTGATATATATATATATATAAAGCCCCTCCAAGCGAGGACCCCCAAATAACGCGTTCCTCCGCGGCAGCGTCTAGACTTACCGAGAGCGTGTTAGGCTAAGAATAGAGCGTGCTTTTACACGTCTAAGCCTAAGCCATGTTTTAAGCATAAGCTCAGCCTAATTAATTAAGCTAAAAAAGTTGGTGGTTCTCGCATAGCAAGGTGGGCATGCATTCATCCGAGCACCGCTATCCGAGACATTGCCGACCATCCGAGGACATGCATGTGTACCCAGCTAAGCGAGAACCAAATGCACACCCAGCCAGTCATCCGAGATCCTGGTACTCGGATAGCGGTGCTCGCATAGCAGAGTATATGCTTATATATATACAAGTAGGAAAAATGCTCCTTGCAGTCGCATGTAAAATGCAATATGAGCTATGATGGTCAACATTTAAATATGTCAAGGACAAGATTTAAAACGTCTAATATGAGCCAGCATCTAAATCGGTAAAGGACAAGCTGTAACTGGCTAATATGAGCCGCCACGTTTCTCTTGGGCTCATATTGACGCTCGCTGCCGTGGTTTCAACGGCTTGACATCACGACGACCTCTTACCATCTTGCCTACAGACTCTACTTTTATTCCCAATCCCAAGTCTGAACAAATTCGCACCGTCTTGCGTAATGTCATTAGCTTCATATAATGTTTGGTTATAGGTGTCCTGTCTGAATCTAATTTCACTAGCTCAAACACCGTATTCAAAGTATATATCTGAACACTTTAAGTAGCTAAAGTTCTACCCTTTAATTTGAATTAAGTGGCATATACATTTGGTATATACCAGTTTTCTAAATCATAGACACACACTGCAAACTAGAAACAATGTATAAAGCTCGTGTAAACCGGTATTCTTCAAGTCTTCAGTATCGGCTTACTGTACACAACATTTATACAATAAAATACACAGCTGATGTGTAAAAATTTGATGTGTGCTTACCCGCGGACTGACTTTACTTAGTGTATCTAGACCACACGTATGTCTGTACATGCGAATTTGAAAAGTGAAAAATAGTTAACTGAACTTAGTATCCTCGCGTCAATATGAGCCCAAGAGAAACGTGGCGGCTCATATTAGCCAGTTACAGCTTGTCCTTTACCGATTTAGATGCTGGCTCATATTAGACGTTTTAAATCTTGTCCTTGACATATTTAAATGTTGACCATCATAGCTCATATTGCATTTTACATGCGACTGCAAGGAGCATTTTTCCTACTTGTCCTTCTTCTAATTTTTGGGAGCGCTGCTCTTAGGCAGAAGTAGTCTGCAATTTATTACTCCCAGAAGATTCTCTATTCCAAACAATGACCACTGCCTTCGGGGGTTACTGGTCAATAGACCACCTAGCCCGTAGCAACCAGGGATCACTTCAGCCGATTCTGAAAATATGCTTATTGAAACGAGCGTAGTCGATTTACTATATATGCCCCCAACCAAAACCTCGAAAAACGCTGGTTTAGGGGGTTTGACCACTGGTCAATAGGCCACCTAGACCATAGTTACCAGTGGTCACTTCCGTCGGTTCTGAAAATATGCTCATTGAAACGAGCGTAGTCGATTTACTATATATGCCCCAACCGAAGCCCCGAAAAACGCTGTTTTATGGGGTTTGACCACTGGTCATTGGTCAATAGGCCACCTAGGCCATAGTGACCAGTGGTCACTTCCGTCGGTTCTGAAAATATGCTCATTGAAACGAGCGTAGTCGATTTACTATATATGCCCCCAACCGAAACCCCGAAAAACGCTGTTTTATGGGGTTTGACCTCTGGTCAATAGGCCACCTAGGCTATAGTGACCAGTGGTCACTTCCGTCGGTTCTGAAAATATGCTCATTGAAACGAGCGTAGTCGATTTACTATATATGCCCCCAACCGAAACCCCGAAAAACGCTGTTTTATGGGGTTTGACCACTGGTCAATAGGCCACCTAGGCCATAGTGACCAGTGGTCACTTCCGTCGGTTCTGAAAATATGCTCATTGAAACGAGCGTAGTCGATTTACTATATATGCCCCAACCGAAGCCCCGAAAAACGCTGTTTTATTGGGTTTGACCACTGGTCAATAGGCCACCTAGGCCAAAGTGACCAGTGGTCACTTCCGACGGTTCTGAAAATATGCTCACTGAAACGAGCGTAGTCGATTTACTATATATGCCTCCAACCGAAACCCAGAAAAACGCTGTTTTATGGGGTTTGACCACTGGTCAATAGGCCACCTAGGTCATAGTGACCAGTGGTTACTTCCGTCGGTTCTGAAAATATGCTCATTGAAACGAGCGTAGTCGATTTACTATATATGCCCCAACCGAAGCCCCGAAAAACGCTGTTTTATTGGGTTTGACCACTGGTCAATAGGCCACCTAGGCCATAGTGACCAGTGGTCACTTCCGTCGGTTCTAAAAATATGCTCATTGAAACGAGCGTAGTCGATTTACTATATACGCCCCCAACCGTAATCCCGAAAAACGCTGTTTTATGGGGTTTGACCACTGGTCAATAGGCCACCTAGGCCATAGTGACTAGTGGTCACTTCCGTCGGTTCTGAAAATATGCTCATTGAAACGAGCGTAGTCGATTTACTATATATGCCCCCAACCGAAACCCAGAAAAACGCTGTTTTATGGGGTTTGACCACTGGTCAATAGGCCACCTAGGCCATAGTGACCAGTGGTCACTTCCGTCGGTTCTGAAAATATGCTCATTGAAACAAGCGTAGTCGATTTACTAAATATGCCCCCAACCGAAACCCCGAAAAACGCTGTTTTATGGGGTTTGACCACTGGTCAATAGGCCACCTAGGCCATAGTGACTAGTGGTCACTTCCGTCGGTTCTGAAAATATGCTCATTGAAACGAGCGTAGTCGATTTACTATATATGCCCCCAACCGAAACCCCGAAAAACGCTGTTTTATGGGGTTTGACCACTGGTCAATAGGCCACCTAGGCCATTGTGACCAGTGGTCACTTCCGTCGGTTCTGAAAATATGCTCATTGAAACGAGCGTAGTCGATTTACTATATATGCCCCCAACCGAAACCCAGAAAAACGCTGTTTTATGGGGTTTGACCACTGGTCAATAGGCCACCTAGGCCATAGTGACCAGTGGTCACTTCCGTCGGTTCTGAAAATATGCTCATTGAAACAAGCGTAGTCGATTTACTATATATGCCCCCAACCGAAACCCCGAAAAACGCTGTTTTATGGGGTTTGACCACTGGTCAATAGGCCACCTAGGCCATAGTGACTAGTGGTCACTTCCGTCGGTTCTGAAAATATGCTCATTGAAACGAGCGTAGTCGATTTACTATATATGCCCCCAACCGAAACCCCGAAAAACGCTGTTTTATGGGGTTTGACCACTGGTCAATAGGCCACCTAGGCCATTGTGACCAGTGGTCACTTCCGTCGGTTCTGAAAATATGCTCATTGAAACGAGCGTAGTCGATTTACTATATATGCCCCCAACCGAAACCCCGAAAAACGCTGTTTTATGGGGTTTGACCACTGGTCAATAGGCCACCTAGGCCATTGTGACCAGTGGTCACTTCCGTCGGTTCTGAAAATATGCTCATTGAAACGAGCGTAGTCGATTTACTATATATGCCCCCAACCGAAACCCAGAAAAACGCTGTTTTATGGGGTTTGACCACTGGTCAATAGGCCACCTAGGCCATAGTGACCAGTGGTCACTTCCGTCGGTTCTGAAAATATGCTCATTGAAACAAGCGTAGTCGATTTACTATATATGCCCCCAACCGAAACCCCGATAAACGCTGTTTTATGGGGTTTGACCACTGGTCAATAGGCCACCTAGGCCATAGTGACTAGTGGTCACTTCCGTCGGTTCTGAAAATATGCTCATTGAAACGAGCGTAGTCGATTTACTATATATGCCCCCAACCGAAACCCCGAAAAACGCTGTTTTATGGGGTTTGACCACTGGTCAATAGGCCACCTAGGCCATTGTGACCAGTGGTCACTTCCGTCGGTTCTGAAAATATGCTCATTGAAACGAGCGTAGTCGATTTACTATATATGCCCCCAACCGAAACCCAGAAAAACGCTGTTTTATGGGGTTTGACCACTGGTCAATAGGCCACCTAGGCCATAGTGACCAGTGGTCACTTCCGTCGGTTCTGAAAATATGCTCATTGAAACGAGCGTAGTCGATTTACTATATATGCCCCCAACCGAAACCCCGAAAAACGCTGTTTTATGGGGTTTGACCACTGGTCAATAGGCCACCTAGGCCATAGTGACCAGTGGTCACTTCCGTCGGTTCTGAAAATATGCTCATTGAAACAAGCGTAGTCGATTTACTATATATGCCCCCAACCGAAACCCCGAAAAACGCTGTTTTAGGGGGTTTGACCACTGGTCAATAGGCCATCTAGGCCATAGTGACCAGTGTTCACTTCCGTCGGTTCTGAAAATATGCTCATTGAAACGAGCGTAGTCGATTTACTATATATGCCCCAACCACAACCCCGAAAAACGCTATTTTAGTGACTTTTCCCAACTTTGACCCTACTTTGACCCTGGGCGAGGTGCCACGGGGCCATGCTGACCAGTGGTCACTTCGGGCGGTTTCGGCAGTATGCTCATCGTGTTCAGCGACCCCGATTTACTATATATGCGCACCACCAAATGGCCGAAAATAGCCGTTTTTACGGACTTTTCCCAACTTTGACCCTGGGCGAGGAACCACGGGCGCCATGGGGCCTGAGGGTCACATCCATCGGTTTCGGCAGTATGCTCATCGTTTTCAGCGACCCCGATTTACTATTGTATGCGCACCACCAAATGGCCAAAAAATGCTATTTTAGACGACTTTTTGACAATTTTCTGTGTTGGGACCCTCGAAAATTTTCTAAGTCCATACGTCGATTTTTCCATTTTTGACCATCTGTAAAAATCGACCCAGAGCGAAATTCGGAAATTAAACATAAACTTGATCTGGACCATCGCCTAGATAATCAAAAATTAGTATAGAAAAATTTTTCCTATGGGCCGTTTGAAAAATCGGTGTGCGCAAAAATCGCCCTAAAAAAGTGGTCGATACAGAGAAAAAACCCCCCACTTTCAAACTTGTATCAAAAAGTCGATTTTTTCAAAGTTCATTTTTTCCGGGCAAGTTTGGTATCATTCGAAAGCTCTTGGCCTGGAGATTTCAAAAATGTGAACTTTAGCTCTCAACTCCTTACCGTTAATTAGTTATGGCTAATTAACAATTCTCCTAAGCCGCAAAGTACCTTTATAGCTCATATTATGAGGGGCGCTCCGCGCACCCTCATGATAATTAGGTCACGCTTTGTCTTGTAAGAAGGTCCTATTTATGCATCGTTTAATGACGTTGTTCTTCTATTTTAATCATGATTATCAAAAACTTATTTATGCCGTTACTAAATTTTAGCTACCTTCAGCCAGTTAGTGATGGATCAACATATCCTTTGAGCGGGTCCTTTGTAAATATATACACGCCTCGAGAGACTTCGCCATCTGATAAAGATAGCTGCAAGGTAACGCGAATTATAGTACCGTTCGTATCAGTACGTATACATATATATACGTTAGAGGCACCGGGGCCGGGGCCAGCTCTCGGCCCCGGTCAGGATCGGGGCCGGGGCCAAATCGCGGCCCCGGTACCGGGGCCGGGGCCGGGGTCTTAAAGACAGAAAGTAGCTCAAATTTTTAAAAATTCTAACAGGTCACGAAAATCTGGTACAAACACTATATTAATGTTGTTTTCGTTGAGCCAAGTGACTGTCTCCTTGTTTTTATTCATTTTTGCCGTCAAAAGTTGCAAAATTCTAGTAAAAAGACAAGTTAAAGCATCTACAAAGTTAGCCGAGTTCAGGCCCCGGTTGAAGCCGGGGCCTGTCCACCGGGGCCGGGGCCTGACTACCGGGGCCGGTGCGTCCCTAATATACGTATATATTATATATTATATCTATTGGTTTTCCACAAATTTTTGTAACGTTCGTATGCGTATTTGTAATTATATTAATTTTTTGTAATTATATAAGTTATTTTAGCCATTTTGCCCTTTCTCGGACTTTTGGATCCTCCTTCGGGGGTTTTTGCAAATCTGACCTGTTCCAAAATTGTTCTTTTTAAAATGTTTGTTCTTTTTTCTCTAAACTCTAAACGAAGAAACCCCCCATCGATGGGGGACTCACCGAAAATGGGGGGCATATTTTTTGACAAATTTTTAGGTTTTTGAGTAAAAAATGCTAAAAGTCGCTGAAAATAAATAATTTTTGGTGTTTTTAAGCAAAAATAGTGGAACTTTAGCTAAAAGTTCGGCGAAGCTGGAAAAGTTTTTGAAAATTTAGGCTAAAAATGGTAAAAAATGGAAATTTTTGAGGTTGTGGGGGAGGTCGGAACTTATGGGGGGCTCCTGGAACGGGGGGAGGTCGCCGAATGGGAGGGGGCCCAGTAGAAGTAAGCCAGCCCACTAAAAATGCCAGTACTCAGCAGTGTACTTAAGGTGCTAGTTCCGGTTCGTGTATTTTTGGGCTTTAAAAGCGCAATTGTCTTTCTGTTCCAGAGAAATAAGCGTCCAAACTTGAAAATTTTGTTTGATTTTGTTGAAATTAGACAGCTGTACTTTACATACCTTGTTGTAACAAGCACATTGCCTTAAAACGATATAAAAATTTATTGTGTGGCTCCGAGAATTGAGCAAATTACAGTCTTTCAAAATTTGCTGCAAATAAGTGAGAGTAAAATAAACTTTCTCACTTTCTTGACCTTCAGACGTGCCCGGAAAAATAGGATTTTGAAGGTAAAATTTGAAAATTTTTTCCGGCTTCGCCAGATTTTTAGGCGTTTTTAAGCATTTTTTAGCTATTTTAAGCTTAGATTTAAGTTAAAAATAGTTACTTTTTTAGTTCAGCCGCAAAAATAGCTATTTTTTAAACATTTTTGAAAAATTTTTCTCCCCCCCCCTCCAGATATCCGTGCCCCCCGGACCTGGGGTGACCTGCCAGAATTTCGCCCCCCCCCAGAAATTTTTGCCTAAGAAAAATCCAGACCAATAGTGTTAGCATAATATCTATGTAGGTAATATATTGAAAGTGCCTTTCTTGGAGGCGGGCATTGCAGGAACCAGAACCTTAATAGCGTTTTCGACATTTCAAAATTTATTATGTTTTTCATGTAAGGTTGCAACTTTACACGATCTTTTCCTCATAAAATTTTTAGTCTCTTCCAACACCTGACACCAAGACGAGTGCTTTTGGTTGGCGAGCTTCTTATTAAGACTTCCAATTTTGGGGTTGTCAGGTCTAGCTCATGTTCGCAGGTTAACGGTAGGGCATGACTGCATATCCAGGGGTCTGCAAAACTTTGTTTGAACTAACACTTCTGCCCTTTACAACATTTATATGCATTTATGTCCATGCGTTTCACCCTCCTTTAGATTTTAGTGCAGTAGGTGGTTGTAATTTGCTTATATATGTTTCAGTTTCACAATTTCTGTGTTAATTTATTCTGTTCTTTTAAGGTGAAAAGCAAAGTAATTGTTGACTACAAATGGGAAGCAAAATATTATCGTGGTCGTCTTGTTAGTGTGCATAAAGACGGACATTTTGTTGCCTATTCTCTTCATGGTAGGTTTGTACGCAAATTCCACAGAATTGCGTTTACATCGCTGCGATGACTATGTCCCTACTTGGTACCAGGGTTGGGTTTTGCAGACCAAAACTAATTTTTTCCTTTTTTCCAATAGCCTTTACTACTTCAAATTACTTCTGAAGAGCTAAAAATGAGCAATAATTTTTTATGAATTTATCCGTTTAAAAGAAATTTTAATCTACGTATAATTGCATGTCTAGACCGTTTTAGAAAATTTCATTTAATTTATTCCTAAAAGTTTCGATAAATTTCCTAAAATGTTCTACTAATTTCTCAAGAATTTGCTAACGGATCGGAAAAACCTCAGAACTTTTTGGAATGCTGCGGAAAAAACCGTTTTCCCGACAGTTTTTCTCCGGTGCTCAGTCCTGTCTGGTCCAGGGGCGGATCCAGGGGAGGGGGTCGGCCGCCCCCCCCCGTCGCGATTCGATAGGAAAAATTTAGGAGAGAAAGAGGAATAAGGGCAAAAAATCAAAAAATTTCGCGCCTTCGGCGCGAATTTTCTGCTTATTAACCGCATATTTATTGTATTTGTGAAGAAAAATCTTGAAATGCATCCGATAATTTTTAATTCTTAATCCGAATTACCATTTTTGCCTAAAAATGTCAAGAATTTTAAAAAATTTGTTCAGTTCTTCAGTATAAAAAGAATTAAGATCCGAAGACCGATTTTATTGCAAAAACAAAAAATTTCTTCAACTTCTGGGGGACTCCGCCCCCTAGACTCCCTGCTGGAAAATTTTTACCGCCCCTCCCCGTCGCGAAATCCTGGATCCGCCAGTGGTCTGGCCCGATCATTATTTGGAGGCTTTAAAAATATTACTTTTTCTATTCTTCTGTTTAGGTTTTGCGTTGTAATTTGTGACACTATTACGTCCTCGTCAAAACGGTCATTTATTCAGTTTACCAAAACGCGGGTCATACATAGTATCTCTCCATTGGTCCTTCCCAGGGGACGCGCGGACAAAGAAAGTAGTGCACGAAATCTGCTCGAAAGCGCGACCTGTCGAAATCTAAGCTTCCCCAAACTAACTTAGCAAACTGGTACCGTGTTCCTCATTGCTTTGTACGTGACACTGCTGACTACATCTATAATGGTAACACTCCTTTTCCTTATATATACAGGTCAAAGTTGCAATGCCGTGCGTGTGTACAATCGTGCATTGAATCTGCGTGCTCTGATCAAAGGATTTACTGGCTCTGTGGTGGATTTGGAATGGGCCTATCTTAGTGATCCACTCTTTCTGTCCTGTGTAGATCAAGCTGGAGATCTTTGGATCTATCAGATCACCGCCCAACCGGACTCATTTCAAACGTATGTTGATTGTGTCACACACACACATGTCACGTACGTTATTTCTGACGCAGAATTAGTAAGTGACCACTTTCCAGTACTGCAACCGAGTTATTGCCTTCTGCCAGTGTTTAATTTTCTGCATTTTCAAACATAATTCTCACTGAACTCTCATATCTTTCTGTATACTGTACTTGATGTTTTAATCTAACGCTTTTGTTTAATGATTAGTTTTCTTTAGAAAGAAATTGCTTCGAATTCGTCAGTACGGTACCGACGATGCTATGACGGGTGTGCTGAGAGACGGATATCGGATTTCTTGGTGTCCTTTTGTGCCTGAAGACGGGGGTGCGGGTACTTCCTCAGAATCTGTATCGAGTTTTCCTGATATGGAACCAAGTCGTACTTTAGCCCTTACTTATCAAAACGAGGTAGTGTTTTGTAGCACTGTGTACAAAGGTTGGTTATTCACAATAATTGAAGATCTCCCTTATCGTATCTATTTACATTCAGTCACTTTTTGTTTTGTGGTTTTATTTTGAAAGTTCACGGACCATTTGTACGGATTTAAGTGAGCACCACAAATTATTTTTATCTGTGTAAGATTGTTTTGAAGGTTTTGACTGTTTTTCAGATGTATTTAATAAATATTGAGGCTGCCCTGGCCTTAGACCTACAGGATGATAATGATGGCGTTGCCTTGACCAACCTGGAAGAGCGAGCCTGTCTCAAGTTGCAAGACCAATCAGTGAGTTCCCCACAATTTGAATATTGTTTTTTGGTTTTTCCCTTGAATTTAGTTCTAATTTCGATTCCTTTGTACGACACGACTGCAATTCTGTCAAACCCGTATCAAGCTATATCTGGAGTCCTAGACCTTTTCTACATATAATTCGGCGGTACTTCTTTCTTTGAGAAATCTGCAAGGTGGAATGGAGAATAGTTTCTTTCCTCTCAAAGTTTTTTTCTGGCTGCACTAGTGATGCTTTTAATGTGGGTACCAAGGGATTGAATGACGATCACTGTATACGTATTCTCACGCATATTGAATTTAGACCATCAATTGTGTGGTAATGTCACCGGACGGTTCTGCCTTGGCCTGTGCAAATGCGGACGGTTATATAAAATTCTTTGTGATAGAGACTCCAACGGATATTAGGTATATTCTACGTTCTAGTGTATAATATGGGTGTAAAGGCGTCTGCGCGGCCCCCTGGAGACCGTGTTGGCCTGGTGCCAGCTAATTAGAGGTTCGGGAGGGGTAAAAATGTTACCATCGTAAAGTACTCGAGTAGTACTACAAGTATCACCATACTTTTGGTTCGAATTCGAAACTTCAAATTTTTGCACTTGGTATGGAATTATGGTAGTGAAATAGAAATTGAATGTAGTTCCAGAAATAGGAAAACCATTTAGCTGTCAAAAGGCTTAAACTTCATAGCATATATATCATATGACTGGTTATACATATACATTTCTGTCATTACGTTTTTCAGCCTTTTTAAAGGTAATTGTTTCAATCTCAAGATCTTCTTCCTTTTCAACTCATTTTTCAACATCCTCCGGCCCCCGTTGTAGTTCCATTTCTAAAGGGACCAGTTCCTTTATGGCACGTCGAGAACAGTTACCGTTGGAAAACTGAACTCTGCCATAACGGATATTACCATCTGAGGACGGAAATAGTTCCACCAACTTTACCATCTTCCAAGTATTTCGCGGACCACCAGCCCGTACCAGGTAAACCCGATCCATGGCTGGCTCCCAGTCCTTTTCTCCTTTCCTCTGCTTGAAATAGGCCGTTTGAACCGAACGTAGCTCCTGGAGGTATTGAGTGCTCCATGTCTTCCAAAATTGGTCTAGTCTTTTTGCAAGAGCCATGTGATGCTTTATTAAGACATCTGACTTTGACTCCAGCACAAAAGATGGGTCTTCTGGGGTCTCGTCGTTGGAAGATAATCCCAAACGTGTCGAGGGAGCTATGAAGTCGGCTGGACAGAGTGTGCTTGCGTCCTTGAATCCAGATGAAAGACTGAGAAGTGGCCTACAGTTTAAAGTGCCTTCTATTTCGCAGAGAAGGGTGTTCAAGACATCGTCTTCTACCTTCGCTTTCCAAAGTGTCTTCCGTAGCGCTCTTTTGACAAGCCCAATCAGTCGCCTCGCTCATAAAGGCCTCCATACCAAGGGGAAGCCTCTGGGATGAACTTCCAAGATATCTGTCTGTTGGCCAGGTAACGTTCCAAGTTCTGAGACGCTGGAAACGGTGCGAGGTGACTCGTCAGCATCTCAGAAGCTGACTTGAAGCATTTTGCGTTGTCTGACATGAACGATAAGGGAGCACCTCTCCTGGATATAAACCGTTTTATTGCATTTAGTGCCGACTCCGCTGAAGCATCTGATACCAGCTCCAGATGCAGGGCTCTTGTTGCAAAGCATGTAAAGATGCAAACCCATCTTTTTTGATAGGGCTTGCTCGTTCTTGACTTTACGTAGAGAGGTCCTAGGTAGTCAATTCCTGTGTGAGTGAATGCCGGTGCCTGGGTCAGACGCTCCTTGGGAAGAGGAGCCATCTTTGGCGGCCGTAGTGGTCCACCTTCTGTCTTCTGGCAAACGAGACAACTACCTAGAATCCTTTTGACTTGTGATAGACCTTGGGGAATCCAGTACTTTCTTCTTATATAGGCTAACGTTGTTTTTGGTCCAAAGTGGTGTACATCCTTGTATTATCAGGTTCGTGAAGGCATGACCTTTGGGCAATAGGATGGGAAATTTCTGATCATAGTCGAGAGGCGCGTTGGCAAACCGTCCTCCGCATCGAAGGACATCATCACACAGAAACAAATCTAATTGTTTGATGAACTGATTGTGCTGTTTCTTTCGTAGTAAGTTTGCGTGTTCTGAAAACTCGGACTGTACTGAAAGGATCCACTCTGTGCTTGCTTGTTTCATTTCTTCCGCCGTGACAGAAATCGTGGCCGGAATAACTTTTCGTTTGCAAGCTTGTATGAAACGAAGGCAGTAAGAGGTTACTCGCAGTAGTTTAGGTAGGTTTGAGTAGTTTTCTGGCTTTATGCCTAGGAATCCTTCTGTGGATGCTGCAGATGCCTTAGGGAGTGGTGTCTGGAGAATAGGCAGAATGGACTTTACTGTACTTGACGTTGGTGGGTTGTAGTATGTCACGGACCATGCTTCAGGCTGAAGATGTAGCCAACTAGGGCCACTCAGCCAAATTCCTTCTGGAGCGTAAACTTTGTTGAGGTCTTTGTTATTAACGACTCCTCTCGTTGCAAGATCAGCAGGGTTTGTACTTGATGATACATGGCCGAATTTCACTTTTTTGACACTTCTAATTCTTTCTACTTTTCTAGCAATGTAGGGGTCTAATGACTTTGTGCTTGCAATCCATTGAAGTGCTATCTGAGAATCTGTGAAGATATATCTTTCTTCGACAGGTTGTTGCAGCTGAGTTTCCACAAAGGTAAGGATGTGAGCTGCCATAACCACAGCGAGCAGCTCAAGCCGTGGAAGCGTTGTGGTAGGTCGTATTGGCGCTACTCTTGCTTTAGAGTACAGAAAACTGCTTACTGATGATGGTTGTGTTTGACAAACGTAAACTGTTGCTGCATAGGCTAGCGGACTAGCGTCCGCAAAGCAGACTAGTGTACAAGGAGTTGTGGGATGGAGACCGATGTATCTAGCCAATGCTCCTGGGTTCAGATCCAAGTGATGATTGATGGTAGCACCAAGAAGAAATGGTGAAGCGACAACACCGAAAGGTATCGGATATCGCTGTTGAGATTTCCTGCCATATCGATCTAAAGGTGTCTGGAATTTCGTCATCCCATCCGATCTTTGTTTTCCAGAGTTGTTGTAGGAGAATTCTGCCTTTGATGGTTACTGGGTTGAAATACCCCACTGGATCGAACAACTTTGCTAAATGGCATAGGATTTGGCGTTTTGTAAATCTTTCAGTGAATTGTATAACTTGTCTTGATCTTAAGACATCTTCTTTTGTATCACATTGAATTCCAAGGACCTTTACTTCTTGGTCGGCTACCTTGTCTTCTGGTGGAATGGAATCCATAACCGCTGAATTGTTAGAGCTCCATTCTCTTAGATTCATTGCTGCGTTAGAGAATAGATCCTTTGATTGACGATAAACAATTCTTGCTTCTTCCGTGTCGTCAGCTCCCAAAAAGACATTGTCCATGTAGATGTTGTTCCGTATTTGTGTGGCCAATGCTCCTGGGTTCAGATCCAAGTGATGATTGATGGTAGCACCAAGAAGAAATGGTGAAGCGACACACCGAAAGGTATCCTTGTGAATCTGTAGATTTGGATGTTTTCATGAAAATTCGGGTTTGAAGGATCTTTTAGCCACAAAAATCGTACACTATCTCGATCCACTTCCTGCAAGCCTACTTGGAGGAATGCCTTTTCAATGTCTGATATCATGGCGATTTTTGACTTTCTGAACCGTAGTATGAGACCAACTAGGTTTTGGAGATAATTTTCACCCACATATATCAAATCGTTGAGTGACGGACCATGGTTAGGTGTCTTGGTGCTGGCGTCGTATACGATTCTCACTTTTGTAGTGCGGCGGTCGTTTCGAATAACAGGGAAATGAGCTATGAAGTGTACCACAGGTCCCGATCTTGTGTCTGCGGTTACCGGTTCAATTATATTCTTTTTTAGCTGATCTTCGATTATAGCATTATACTTTTCTAGCTTTGTTGTGTCGCTGATATCCGGTGCCAAGGTACGTAATGTCGCATAGAGACGGCGTTCGGCAGTCTTGTAGTTATCTGCTATATCTGGATTTTCTTCTTTCCAAGGCCATCTAACGTAGTATCGACCGTCCGACTTTACTACCGATTCTTTGAACTTCCTGTAGTGAGCTTGTTCCTGTTCAGCAACTTCTGGGGCATGTGGCAGACCGACAGATTCCAGATCCCAGAATCTTTTTAGATTGAACTCCGGTTTCTCTGTTTCTTTAGTATCCAGATAAAACATCGGCATCGTTTGATCCCATGAGAGCCGCTCCGATGGATTCCGCTTTGCCGCAGTGGAGCGGCTTACCGAGCGAAGAGAAGATGGTTCCGTCTGGATTATCACTCCGAAGCTCAACACAAAATGGAATTCAACCCTGTGGTTTTCCCGCTGTCCAGCACCCCAACCTGCCCCCGGTGGACCGTCGGGTTTTTGGTAGGAGGGCCCGGTAGACCGGTGTACTGGGCCCTCCTTCTTCTCCTAGCCGGCGACATCGAGAGAAACCCCGGTCCACCCAATCCCAGATGGCCATGCGCTACATGTGGCCAAGCTGTCCGCCGGTCCCAGTACTCCATCCTATGCACTCTGTGCAATCAGTGGGCTCATGCGGGCCGATGCGCAGGCCTGTCTGTTCACGCCTTGAGGTCCCTTTCAGATCACCAAATCAGTGAGTACGCCTGCCCGTCTTGTTCTACTCCTCCAGTGGCAAGGCAACCGACGCCAGTGACCCCTGGCCCCCTCAACACCGCTGACCGGGCCGGTCCCCCCAGTCCAGCAGACCCTCCCAACCAGCCCAACTCTCCAAATCAGGTCAGCCCTCCCGCCCACACCCCTGGTCCGGCTGTCAGGCCAAATCAACCTGACCGCCCCCACCCATCTAACCCTCTACCTCAGGGGGCACAGTCGCCTGGGCTGCCGCCCAAAAGGAAAGGAACATTAAGGATAATGCAATGGAATATTGGGACAGTCACTACAGCCAAGAAGGCTTTCCTGGCTAAATACTGCAATGATCTCCAGGTGGACATTGTACTACTACAGGAAACCTGGTTGAAACCGGGCGTTGACATCGGACTACCTGGCTTTTCGGAAGAGACCCAGTCTAGAAGGCAAGGAAGGCAGCCGGGTCTTGTCATTGGTGGCGGGGTTGCTACCTGCATCCGCGCAGGTCTGCCCTATGTCAGGAATACCAGACCCTACCTAGCCCCAAACGATACCACCTCTGATCTGGTTGCTGTCGAACTTCAAGCAGCTGGCGGCCCAATTTCTGTTGTCAACCTGTATATACCGCCGATCACCCGTGCTGCTGAGGATGCCCGACAGCAGAATTTCGACCCAGACTTTTTGCCAAACCATCCACGAACTGTTGTCGCCGGCGACTTCAACTGTCACTCAGAAGCCTGGGACAAGAACCAACCGACTGACCAGAGAGGAGAAGAATTGCTTGACTGGATCGCGACCAATGCAATGGTGGTTGCCAACACTGGAGATCCAACTAGGGTGAACCCACAAACTGGTGGGGTATCAGCACCCGATGTGACCCTCCTGCACTCAGACTGGGACCTGAGAAGTTCCTGGACTGTTTTGGAAGAATCATTATCGGATCATAACCCAATTGTCCTGGATCTACATACTGGCAACCCAGTCCCGATCACCAAGCCCCCCAGGTTTCGCTGCTACAAAAAGGCTAACTGGGCAATGTTTGAACAGAAGCTGGATGCTCTGCTAGTGGATGCTAACGTCCAGCAACTGACCAACGTGCACACCCTGAACAAGGTCCTCACCAATGCCATCACCACAGCCGCCAAGGAAGCTGTCCCAACTAACAGAAGTAAACAGCCAAAGCCCTGGTGGAGTGATGAACTGTCAACCATGTTGGTGGACGTTAAGCAGAAGAAACGGAAGATGATTGATACGAAATCCGAGCTGGACCGGCAGGCTTGGATACAGGCTGTCAGAAATCTGAAACAGCAAATCCGTGAAAGCAAACGTCAGCACTGGATGGGATTCGCCTCTACGCTAAGTGCCAGGACCAATCCGGCTGAAGTAATGAGAGTCATCCATGCGCTGGAAGGAAAGAAGGCCGAGAGAAGCTCTGGTCCTGCCATTAAGAAGGGTACGAAGACTCTCGCGTCGGACAAGTCCAAGGCAGAAGGATTTGTATCAGAATATGCAGCTGTAAGCAGATTCCAGTCATGTAAGGAAGACCGGAAAACTAAGAAGAAACTTTATGCCAAGCTGAAGAAGACCTGCAATTGCGAAGAATCCGGAATTCTGTGCATGGACTTCACTCAGACAGAGCTCAGACTAGCCAAACAACAACTGAAACTTGGGAAAGCGGCTGGGCCGGATGAAATTGACAATGAATTGCTCCTCAGGCTCACTCCGCTCGCTGATGCCACCCTGCTAAAGCTATTCAACCTGTCCTGGCACTCCGCAGTTGTACCTACCCAGTGGCGGCGTGCAACTATAATTCCGATCCTGAAGAAGGGCAAGCCAAAGGACCAAATTGGTTCCTTCCGCCCTATTAGCCTTACTAGCTGTCTTGCCAAGCTGATGGAAAAGCTAGTAAAAGACCGCCTCCTGTACTGGCTGGAAAGGAACAACCTTCTGTCCCCTGATCAAGCTGGATTCAGATCCCTCAGAGCCACGGAAGACCAAGTGATCAAGTTAACTCAAACCATCGTCGACGGATTTCGGAGTCGTAAACCGGCTAAACGCACTGTGCTAGCACTCATCGACTTCCAAAGGGCGTTCGACACGGTCTGGCGGACTGGCCTGCTATTGAAAATGGTCAAAAATGGAATTCCTGTGTGCTGCATCAAATGGGTGAAGAGTCTTCTCAGCGACAGAATGGCCAGAGTGAAGATCAGAGTCAACCATCTTGGAGGCAGAAAGGCAGACTGATGGCGGAGGCCACCGGACTGGCCCAACTTCCTAGAGAGCCACTCTGCGATGTATCACAGCTCCATCCACAAAGTCGATCTATTCCGGTAACCATATATCCCGATCTGCTGGCAGAAACTGTGAGATCAGACGACGCAGCTTTGAGGAAAGCTGCTGCGGAAGCAACTCTCCAGGCTCGTCCCGCTCCCAATATCAGGGTTTGGACGGATGGAGCTGCGAAGGATGGAACAACTGACGGAGGTTCCGGTGTTCTGCTGGAATTCGAAAACGGTCAAGATCCTGTCCAACTCAGCTTTCCAGCGGGCAAATTCTGTTCTAGCTTTCGAGCAGAGATGTTGGCGCTAAGCAAGGCACTAGACTGGATATTCGACAGAGGAGAAGACTTCTGGAAGGACCAAACCATTGCAATCTACACTGACTCCCAGTCACTAACCAAGCTCCTGAAGGCCGGAGTCAGAGCTACATTCAACCCTTTATTCAACAATGTCAGATCCAAACTCACGGAGATCGGCAGGCGTGCAAACTTATACATCCAATGGATCCCCGGGCATGCCGGCCTACGAGGAAATGAAGAAGCAGATTCCCTTGCCAAGCAGGGTTGCTCATTGGCCCAAACCGACGTCCCTGTTGAGTATGGCGACGCCAGAGCAGCCATCAAACGGGCCGTCAAATCCTCCTGGTTGACCGGCATCTCCCACGGCACCACTCTCCAAATCTACGGGACCCGTGGACCAGTGCCGCCGGAAGCGGAATCGGGTCTCGCAAAGAAGGAGCGGGTGCTTCTCTCCCAACTCAGGACCGGCAAATCCCTCCTCCTTGCGCAATATAGACATACTATCAATCCAACCACCCAACCTTCCCCCCTTTGCCCACAATGCGGGGAAGAGGAGGAGGATCTGGGGCATCTTCTCCTCACAATTCTATTAGACATAAAATACTTTATTACGTCCAAGCGTGATCTTTTGTGATACAATTTCAAATTATGACCCCTAGTGTTAGTTGTTTCCGATCGTGCGAAAAAAGTTTCTGCTGAAATATCCAATTCATTATTCAGAATTCTGTAGGTTAAAACTAAATCCTTAAAAAGTCTTCGTTCTTCCAAGCTTTTCATGCCCAACTTAACCAACCGTTCAGGGTACGGAATTGCAGACATACCAGGTAATTTTCTTGTAAAAACTTTTTGGACCCTTTCAACTAAGTCGATGTCATCTAAATAGTGTGGGTTCCATATTTCAGAAGCATATTCCAATTTGGGGCGAACATAGACATTATAAAGTTTTATTAAAAACTCAACTTTCCTGGAGACAAAGCTTCGAATGTAATGTACCAAGCGCATACCATCAGTGGTTAGTTTAGAGCAATGTCGGTGGCTTTTCATGTCGTTTGTTACAATGATGCCAAGATCTCGAACATTATCACCTATAGTAATCTCAGTATTATTGATATAATACCGGTGGCATGGGTTATTTCTACCCAAATGCTGGACTACACATTTTTGGGCGGCTATTTTTTAGCTGCGTATTCTTGAACCAACGTTCAAGTCGCAGCGGATCTAACTGCGGTAGCTGTGTGCTAAAGTGTTTAGGAAAAGCAAAATACAGTTTGGAGTCATCTGCAAACAATTTTAAGGATGAATGAACTATTTCTGATGCAAGATCATTAATGTATATAAGAAAAAGAACTGGGCCCAAGATACTCCCCTGAGGGACTCCCGATAAAACATTTCTATAGGTACATAAAGCTGGTCCGATTTCGACATACTGTTTGCGGTCGGTTAAATAATCACTTAGCCATGAACAGAAGCGTTGATAAACACCTACAGATTTTACCTTTTCCATTAATTTAGAATGTGGCACACTATCAAAAGCTTTAGCAATGTCCATATAAATTATATCTATAAAGTTCCCGTTATCAAGTGCATTCGTCCAGTCTTCAAAACATTTTAAAAGTTGCAGGACTGTAGAGCGACCAGATTGCTCTGCAGTGATTAGTTTGTTAACTAATAAGGTTAACGTTAAGGTTAATAAGGTTAACGTTAATAACGTTAATAAGGTTAATGTTAAGTAACTAGTTTGTTTAATACGTTTAAGTTCGACTGCATATAAACACACGCTTAACAACGCTAAGCGGGACCCTCTCCGAGATCTCGGGGGTCCCCTTATACACATAAATTTAACATAAGGTAGGCAATTAGCCATTCAGATGCGTTTTAGTACATGATGAACAATGGTAAGTGCCCCCGCCCGAGATTTCGGCCTTAATGTGCCGAGCGTCCCGCAAGTCATTTCCATTAGGAAGGGCAAAGCTTCCCTCCCACTCTTCTTAGCATATACTCTTGGTTATATTTATTGCTGAGCGGAACATGCAGCAGCTTTTTAAAATCTTAAATTACTAAAAACGCTAAAAAATCTGGAGCTCCGAAGAATTCCTGAATGCCCTTAAAACTCTATTTCTGTGGAATAATTCTGAGTTATTGAAGGAAGGCCCGAACCCTTGAGGGGGCAGCAAGTCCCGTTTTTTGGGGACCCCTCTTTAGGAAAAACCAATTAGTTGTCGTATGTTGTTTGTCGGCTCCACATATTGTTTGTGTGAGTAACTGATAAAGGCTGGCTAGCAAGTCTGTGTACTTTTCTTTCATGAAAATATTAGGTTATGGTTAGCCGTGGACACCCAATGTGACATAAACTTTTCACACTTTGGACTTAGTTTTGCTTGCGTAGAATACTGCTGTTTTCTGTTGTTAAGGCTTTATGTTAGTCAAGCTAACATTTGATTGAGATTGATTGAGATAAAACTCGTGAAGTTTTTGAAATGTATTTAGTGATATTTGATGTTGAAGGTTTGCTCATGACTGGAGACCCCATGGAGACATCGAAGTCAATTCCATCTTATTCTTGGATAATCTTAAAGTCACTTCGCCTGAGTAAGTTTTCTGTGCGGTAATAAGAGAAACGTCGATTTCTTTACTATTACGTGGGTAGAATAAAATTGAATCTATTGGGTTTTATTAATACTGTTTATTTAAGGCGACGATTTTTGACCAAAAAATTCGGCGGGGCCGGAAAACTTTTGGCCAAAAATTCGTACCAGAAATTTTTCGGAATTTCGGTGCGAAATCCGCTTTTCCGTCCATTTCTGCGTCTACCTTGTCTTGATTGGAGGACGCTTGGACCCCATCCGTACTCCCGCGTTAACCTAACTCTGGTAGAAACAATTTCTTCCACTTGCTCACGCTGTGACTTTATTAAAAATTTTACCTTTAAAAACGTTTTAATTGGTGTGCGTGTGGTGCAGTGGTTTGTTTGGATTTTGCTCTTAAAATTTAAATATTGCTATTTTAACACAACTAGAATTTTTATTGACTGTGTGAAACAAGTATTTCTGTATTGCTGTTAACTCTGCTAATCTTAAAATCACTTCACCTGAGTATATATATTAGTTTTTTGGCGAAACGTCGATTTCTTTTGCTGTTTAACGTGGGTAGAATAAAAATTGAACCTATTGGGTTTTGTTAATATTCTACACCACACAGTAACAATAAGTTATGAGTCAACAACTTAGGACAGTGATAATTGCTTGAAGTTTTCCCATTTTGTAACAGAACTGTACTGTAATTTTTAGTGTCCAATTCTGGAAGTATGCGTTGACAGCTGCCCGTGGAAACAGAGAGCTGAAGCTGTGGTCCTGTGAAACGTGGAAGTGTTTGCAAACTATGGTGTGAGTTTTTGCAAACAAAATTTTATTGCCGCCTTATTTTATTTGCATCTAGGTCTATTACTTCTTTCGTACTCCATAATTCCTATCAACTTACTGTTGAAGAATTGGCCAACACCAATCCTTAGTTTTACAACTGCATATGTTTCGTTATGCATTTCTTCGTTTAGAATAGCGCCACCGTCAACGGTTGAAGCTGGATACTCGGCGAACGGACGATTTGAGCAGCGACCCGGACTGGCATGGACTGATCTGCAGCTGCGTTTAGACTGGACTTCCTCTTGCTTGTTTCTGTCTGACCTTGATAGAAAGGTAGTGTTAATAAACATAGGGGTCGCTGCCGTACCCCCTGTGATACTGGTGTCCGTTCATTTCGTATATCTAAATATTTCATATACTGACATTTCGCATTGTGACATTCCGTATACTGACATTCCGTTATGTTTCGTATACCAGACGGCAACGAGGGCATCCTATGAAGTATTAAGGTGTGAAACTATCAGTTTTGGTATAAACAGGAAACTGCTACTCTGTTGCACTTTGCGCTTATATGTAGTTTAGTTGACATTTGTTTAGTGAGTTTGTAAGTTTCTTGTAGCTTAGTAAGAACGTTTGAGAGTTGTTTGTGCGAATAAAATTTTCCGATTCGATTCTTTTTAACTCATGCATTTTGTTGGCAAGGCAGTGCTAACGTGAAGCTTGAAGCTTGAAGCTAGCTTGAAGAAAATGTATACCTTCTGTCTCTGTGCTGTGCTGGTAAATGTTTTGCTGTACACTTAGAATTTCATGTATAACTAGTTGATCTGCAACGTTTGAACACTGATACTGTTTCAGGCTCTGTACGTGGCTGAAATCCGTCTAGTTGGTGAAGAGACGCCGATGCTACGGTTTACCAGCTTCTCCGAGTTCCCCTTCGTTCAACCGATTCTCTCCATGGCCATTGTGGAGGCTGGTCGTCGTCGTTTTCGGCCCTTTTCTCCCAATGCTGATGATGCCACTGGGAGTGAGTTTTGCTGTCATGTTTGTTTAAGAAGACTTCCGAACTGAAGCTTGTAACAGATTTTTTAGTTATATATATGTAGGTCCGTGGCTGGAGCGGATGGCGGGGGGGAATTCCCCCCCCCCCGGAATTGTGGACCCCAGAATCTTTTCCGTGACATGTGTAAAACGTCTATTTTAAAAAATTTTGCGCCCTTGGTGCTAAATTAGTTGTCGTATCATCACAGTGCGTGCGTGTTTGGCACGCCAAACTGACCAAATACCCTATTCGGTTTGGTTTGACCAGCTTTTGCAACATTTGTACGTATGCATGAAAGAGGTTCTGGCCGTTGGGTATCTTTTAATTTTAAAGAATGCTCTCTAAATAATTCCACAAAAGTCACGAATTAGAAAATCTCTCAGCTTCTTGGGGGGCTATTCCTCTGACCTCCAAAATTTTTGCTTTCCCCACTCCCAATTTTTTTCTGGCTACGCTAGTGGGTATATAATATAATCCGTTATTGTAAAAAACATTTTTAATTTCCTGGTTATTTGCGGCTTTTATACAAACATTTTACTTTATTTAGCCCTTGGAGAAACAGGCGTTGATGAACCCGACGAAATGGAGGGTCCAGCCAAAGTGGTTGGAGTTCGCTCTATTTTGTATGCCGTCAGTCCCAAGTATATACTTACGATTTTTCTTGTTTTATTCTTTTTTCCCGAAGCGCAGATTTTTTGCTAAATACATACTTTATTCTTAAACACACTTTTCTGCGGTCGCAGCTGCTTTTTGAAACTGTTATTGCTTCTGGTAGTATTATAATGTTTTGCCGCTAAGCTATTTTATGTATCTATCTATCTACGTAGATGTAGAAAACTAGCTTGCTTATATAGAAACAGTTAAGTCAACTGTAAACTTTCAATCTACGTGTATGCACATGACCGTAGCTCTTTGCTGAAACAAAACTGTTGCTAACAAGCAAGATTTTGTGCAAAAGGTTAAGTTTCCGCTGGACGGACACTTTCATTGTAGTCCTGCTGCGCAGCTAATTTTTGCAAAGGAGCATTCTCTTGGTTACAACAAGATAAACGTGCAAAACATTGTCTGGTCATTTTTAATTAATTTTGAGGAATTCACTTTTATATCGGAAATAGAGTTTAACAACAATTCAGAATTACGTATTCGCATACATATTATGTTTTCTTAAGGTGCTGGTTTCGTTTCGGGTATTTTTCACTCATAGGGCTTTAATCTTTTACGTAAATGACTAAAACTTACAAAAGAACCTATTTCCGTGCTCTTTAACATTCTGGCACCAGTCCCGTATTTTTAGGCCAAAAGATGAGAAATTTTTGGTTTTTGGCCTTTGGCTCTCAGTAGGTAGTCAGGATACCGGATTAATTGTTATAGCTGGAAAGAGGAAACAAAAATGAACATTTTTGCTTTTACAACTTTTGAGCTATCTCCAGTGGTTAAGTCAGTACAAGCAAAAAACTGTTTTGAGGGTCAAAAAATGGCAATTTTTGAGGAAATCAGTTTTTTCAAAATTACTGCCACATGTTAAGAACAAAGTTGGCTTATTTATACTCAATCGATACAGCGTCTAAATGGACGTTTTATGAATGCCTATTAGCCGAACTTTATTGCTTTAAGCTAGAGATTTGGCCGAAAAACCATTTTGGCGAAACTGCCATTATTTTGTTTCGAACATCGATTTCTCAAAAACTACTCGACGGATTCCGGAGATTTTTGGCAGAATCGAAATTCGTAGTTCTGCGGAGGGACGTTTTTCTTGGTTTGAGCTAAAACATCTCCAGTTGTGAGAAAACTGACTTCAAAGTTGCGAAATTTCGCGTCGCCGCACATTTGCCGGATTTTCTGGAGTATTGAGACTTGTTGAGCCAAATCCAAAAAAACGTCCCTCGGCCCATATGTCCTCTGCTTGATAGCACAAGAAAAAAATTTGGCCGATTCTTCAGTTTTGAGAAATCGATGTTCAAAAAGTTTTGGTCTATATTCCATCTGTCAGATGTCAGCATGTCAGAAAATTTCTGCCATTTTTTGGTAATTTTGCCAGTTTCGTAAGCTCATGTGAATCTACAGATAATAAGTTTTAAAACGATGTATAAAGCTCTTTCTAACTCCCAAAATTGCGAAAGTTATAGCGTTTCAAAAAATCACCACAAAAGCACTGCACAAAAGGATACCACCACCTTAAGTTCCCTGCATTTCAGAAATCTTTGCTGGGCTGTTAAAAAGTTTAAGTTTGACTATGAGTCATAATCAGAACAAAGAATAGACGTTTCCGATTTTGGAATTGAAACTAATACATGAGCATGCACATATGCGTATCATCTACATGAATCGGAAATAGAAATTATTTGGAACGAACGACTAGATTTCACACACGACTCATGCAAGCCCTATCTTAAACCGTTGTTTACACGCATTTACGGTGAGAAGTATCTTTATCAAGCAAAATGCATGTGAGGGCCCGGGCAGAGCAAACATAAGAGACCTGCTGCGCTGAGGCGCAGCAGGAAAAAGGTATGGTAAAAGCAGACTGCAACATAGCAGAAACGCGAGCTGTCGCGAGCCAGTCTTGGCCAGCATGCTGTAACTTCTAGTTGGGACAGATGTTTGTGATGGTGTTTCTGCCATTTTTATCTGTGCAAACATTTTATCAGTCTTTATTTTAGATCTTTCTTGGAGCTGGAGATTAGATTCCAAACACCAGAAGATGATTTGAATGGAGGTTCAAAGGATGATTCTATACGAGACAGTAGTATTTCTACTGATGCTGGTACGACTACCATTTTTGTTTTTCGGGAGAAGAGGCTATTTAACATTTTCTCTATCACCTTTCGATTTGCTTTTAACCTTGGCGTGAATTTAGCTCATAATGTGACCAAAAAACATCAGCTGGCTTGTGTGCAGCTGCATTCTTGCGGCCCACGTCCACGAGAACCTAGCCGAACCTCCGCTTTGAGTTAGATAGCTAAGGGACTATTTGTAGCTACCGGCTTTACGTCAGTGGCTCCGGCGTACATAACATTTTCTCGGTTTTTGTCAACTGATCTACTCTAACTGCTCGGTGATTGGAGACCATTACAGCACAAGTATCAGGAGTTCGTCTAGAAGGGCCCCATTTCTCCGACGTCTCAACACGCCCCAAACCATTCAAGCAGGCTTTTATGATTGGTAAAATTATAATGAAAACAGGACTGAGCTGACCTTTTGTTACTTTATTTCCAGCATTTCACGATACTTTGTCAGATGTGAGCGATCTACACTTCCATGATAAATTGAAATCGTCAGCCCTTAACAGTTGCGCCTCTGACACTCTGGAACCAGCACCTCCCACTCCGCCCACTGCTACCCCAGAAGGCACTTCGTCCAAATCCGTTGGTGGACCAACGGTACTATTGTCGCCACAGGATATTGGTGGTGGCTCCATATCCAATATACTAACACCGACTAGGTATGGGAACTTATCCATGAAATTATTTGTGAAATTTTAAATTTTTACTACACTTCCATAAATGAAATTATGAAATTATGAAAAAGCCTTCCCTGCATTGGCTCCTGCTACTTCAGGTTATTAAAGGTTTACGGTAGTTATCGCATTACAGCCTTTTTCATTAGTTTATGTTTAAAGATAATTAATAATGTTTTATCTTTCATGGCAGGACATCGACATCCCCAGCTTACTTCTTTTTTGTTATACAGTTAATATGTTTTTGTATAGTTTTGTGTTTGTTAAACAGTCAGTTTTCGTTCAGTTTCTGTTTATTTTTACTTGAGGTTTTGAATGGTTTTATTTTCAGTACGAGTTGTGGGACTGTAGACCATCTGTCTCGTCAGGACAGTGAGCAGCGTGAAGCCAGTCCGGACAGCGAAGAGGTTAGTCTGTTGTATTTCCACCGTCTGACTGAGTTTCTCGGGATTTACTTTTCCGGGGTCAAGCCCAAATATCCTGCCTGGCCATTATCAAATTCTGTTCAATAGAGTCAAATTTAAACGAAACGAATGGAAAAGGCAAAAGTGGGATACTCTATCACAGAAATGTGATACGCACTGTTTACTGCAACTTATGCCGCTTACCATGTGCAAACCTGCAAACCATTGTAGATAAGATTTTTGATACGCAGATAGTAATAATTTGACAAACTTTTACTACAGTACAAAGTGACTTTGAGTTCAAGTGATTTTGAGGCGAAGTCCCATATCTGGCGACAACGCCTCAAAATCACTTTGAAATGAGCTTTACTGTACTTGAGGTTGCATTTCCGGTTGACTGTGATTTGGTGGTTGTTTGTTGAAGATAAATTTGGACTTTGATACGTAGTTTTTAATTCTAAAACTTTGATAGTTCTTACTTCTATAAAATATTGTGGTTTAGATTGGCATTCCAATTCGTTCACTCATGCATAGAAAATTTTATCATGTATCAAGCTTACATACTTATGTATAAGCTTACTTATTTATTAATTGTGTACCATATGCTATTTAGGTAAGCAAGATATTGACTCATCAACCGCTTGCAGTAACTGGTACTTTGGCTTCCACAGCGACCGTTGGTACGTCCAGCTATTTGCCTACAGATGTAGTGCAACGATGGTATGCTACAGCGGACTCAACTTCCGTCACCAATACCAAAACTACCACGGAGCCAATAATTGCCAGTGGATACGGACAGTCTAGTGATTTACCACCGGTTCTGCTTAATGGCGATCAAACACAGAAACCGTCTGAGTTGCCCGGGGCGTCGTTGGATGCAGACTTACTGGAGGATAGTTGTTTTGAAGGTATACATACTGTATTTACAGTTTTTGTGATGCTGATTTACAGTGCGGGTTTGTCTGTTTTCTCTGGAACAATATTGCTACTCGTATTTTGTAATTCTTGTTCTGCTTTGTTAGAATTTTTCTCGTAGAATTTCTGGTTGCTCTGGTTTTTTGATGCAGCCGAGTCATTGATCTAGTCTAGTGTTAATATGCTGTTCAACATAATTTATATTCATGTTCGTATTGTCGCTGTGATGCTGATGCATTTTGGTTTTGATGTGATGTTTAGAATTAGATACCTCCCCTCCGGAAGAAGGCAATGGTGGTGATAAATCGGCTTTGGCTGGAGAAGATTATCGACTGAGCCTGGGCGCTGCAGCTGGGGAAGGTGCCCAAGGCAGCTCGACTTCAGTGATCAACAGCAGTAATTGGCACTCGGTTACTCGGGCTATCGATGAACTGAAGCAGGTATGCTATTGAATTGAGTTTCCATTTGAAGTTTTTTAGGTTAATATGCTCTGATTTTTGTGAGTGGAACTATTTAACTGGTACTTTCTGGTAGTCTATTAGAGAGAGACTTTATTGTGGTTTATGCATTTTGTTTGTTTAATATTTATAGATGTTGGCTGAATTTGCAGATTAATTAATGAGTGATTAAAGTTGTATTTATTTTTCGTTTTTTTGCGCTTTTAGGTGTGCATAGGAATGCATCGGTCCATGGAATCTCTGCAAAAGCATCAGAAGTATGTGGAAATGGCCGCCCACGGAACCAAGCAGGATCAGTTGGAGGCAATAATGGCTACCTTGGAAGCGGAACGTAGGACACTCTTAATCTAATTCTTTTTCACGCCTAACTTTGGTCTGTCTATCTTAGGAGCTTCCAGGCCGCTGTTTTGACATTAGTTTTGTACTATGCAAGACCAAAAAATGTGTGTACAAACTTCGACCGTTTATAGCAGATTAACCTTTGGAGTAAACCCCAACAATGTATATATTTTTAGAATTCTCAGGAACTCGAGATTTCGAAAATCCGGAAAAATCCGGAATTCCGGGTTTCATTCACGGAAAATCTAAAATTTTTAGTTTTTCGCCCAATTTTTATTGCAATCAAAATTTTGTTTTCACGATCGAATAGAGCTGGTCCCGCTGCATATTTTTGCTCTTAGAAATTTTTCACGAAAATGCACCCAATTTCCGGAATTCCGGGTTTTCAAAATTTCCGGATTTTAAATATTTTCTCCAATACCCACAAGATGGGTGTCATTCGAAAGCTCTTATCGAGCTGAACAACTTTTGTAATAGAAAGAACTCTTGAAAATGCCCACAATTCCCGGAATTCGAGAAAACCGGATTTTCCGGATTTTAAAAATTTTCCCCAATACCCCACAATATGAGTATCATTCGAAAGCTCTTGATGAGCTGAACAAATCTTGTAATAGAACCAACTCGCAGAAATGAGCCCACTTCTCGGAATTCGTTAATATCTTCCAAGCTAGAGTGAAAACCGAAATTCGTGAATTTCGGAACTTGGGTGCATTTTCAGACATTGGTACTATTACAAGATTTGTTCAGCTCATCAAGAGCTTTCGAATGGTACCCATATTGTGGGGTATTGGGGAAAATTTTTAAAATCCGGAAAATCCGGTTTTCTCGAATTCCGGGAATTGTGTGCATTTTCAAGAGTTCATTCTATTACAAAAGTTGTTCAGCTCGATAAGAGCTTTCGAATGATACCCATCTTGTGGGTATTGGAGATTAAAATCCGGAAATTTTGAAAACCCGGAATTCCGGAAATTGGGTGCATTTTCGTGAAAAATTTCTAAGAGCAAAAATATGCAGCGGGACCAGCTCTATTCGATTGTGAAAACAAAATTTTGATTGCGATAAAAATTGGGCGAAAAACTAAAAATTTTAGATTTTCCGTGAATGAAACCCGGAATTCAGGATTTTTTCGGATTTTCGAAATCTCGAGTTCCTGAGGATTCTAAAAATATATACATTGTTGGGGTTTACTCCAAAGGTTAATCTGCTATAAACGGTCGAAGTTTGTACACACATTTTTTGGTCGTACTATAGAATCATTCTGTAATGTTTTGTGTCATATTGTAGTCCTAAAATCATAACATCTCTTATTTAGAGAAAGAGTGAGGAAGCTATTTTGGTTGCTTGCTGCCTTATTTTTCCATATTGTGATAATTTGGAGTTTATGATGTCACCTGGATGGGGGGGGGAAGGTTAATGTGCTGGAAACGGTAAACTAACTACACTGTTGTTTGTTTTCATCCTGTTTCTAGGTCAGACGATGCGTAATGTGTCATCCAGTCTGATTCAGCATACCCAGTCTTTGGAGGCCTGCAGTCCGCAGTCTCTCTGGTGCGAAATCCAGCAGACGGTTCAGGACGGATTCAGGCGGTCCTTTGATCATGCGATTCGAGAGGAAATCAAAACCATTGCCAATACAGGTTTTGCTACTTTCATATTTCAAACTCCTTACAATTTAGTGGTGGCATAGCATCAGAAGCATCAGAAGCCGGGTAACAGTGACTATATCCCTTTACAGATGTGCCTCGGTTAGCTCAAAGAGAGCGAGACAAATTGTTGTAGGTTTTGTTCAAGCAGTTTGGGAATTTTTAGCTACAATTGTCTGATTTACAGAGGCGACCCAGTTGTTTAGTTTAATGGATCAAGATTTGTGACATACTAATGGTGCAAAACCAGTCCGCTTAACCTATTATTTCGGTCTTTAGCCATCGCTGATGCCATGAAGCCATTGAATGAACAGCTTCAGTACCAAGTGGCCACCAAATTGACAGCTACAGACCAAACTCTAAAAGAGAGTCTTCAGAAACTGGTTAAGTCCAAGGTATTTTGGCAGCTAGGCAATGCCGATAGCTATTTTACTTTTCTGTAGGCTGACGTAGACATATTTTTGCGCTTGCTATTTGCTAATGTGCAAAATTTGCTAAAGCAGTGCTTGTGTTTCAGCTTAAATTATTGCTGGCATTCCTAAACATATCGTTAATCACATTTGCTTTGTTTAGCATGAGTAAGTTAATCGTTAGTCTTCTCAAAAAATAGTTGTAGTTCGTACTACATAGTGTCTGCTTTTCTTGTAACAACTGATTTGCCTGTTTAGAGTGTGGTGGAAACGTTGAGTACGTCAGCTGTTTCAGCTGTGAGTCAAGAGATTCAGGGAGCTTATCGAGATGCCTTCCAGAATATGGTTGTTCCAGCATTTGATGCTGCGTGTCGCTCCCTTTTTGCTCAGCTTGATGAGGCGTGCAAGACTGGAACGAAAGAACGTAAGCTAGAAATGAAGCAAGTTTACTAGAGTCGGACCAGAAATACTGGTTACCCGTGCAAAAGCTGCACTAAGTAGTTAGTCCTAAATTTCACGTGTGCGGGCCATTGCTCCTTAGACCTTAAACCATTAAGTCATTCGGTCTATCTTCTGTTCCAGTGGCAGATCCTCTCAGAATGTACCTTTTTCAGGATTCTGTTTCCCGTAAATTTCTCACATTGATATATTCTTTGTATAAAGGTACTGCTCAGTTTTATCAAGAGTACAAATAAGAGAAGTCAGTTGGCGGGCTCTCTGTTATCATCTGTAAGGTATATATACACACATATTATAGGGGTCGCTGCCGCGACCCCTATGATACATGCTCTGTTTGCTAACGTCTGTCTCCCAAAAAATGTTTATGTTGACTTCACACAAATTCGCACGCTATCTCTGCGTTCTAAAGCCTCGAAGCAGGCAAATTAGGCCCACACAACAGGCGTTGTGTTTTCGAGCTTGTGTGGCAAGGCAGAACTGAGAGTGTGCCAGGTAACTGGTAGCAGAACGGGAGCCGGCGCAGTGGAAATTTACTTAAGAACTCAGTGAACTGTCACGTGCTGGGATCGCACCCTCACACTGACTCTAAACTTTAGCAACTCTTAGAAACCTTGTCACGTGCTGGGATTTCACCCTCACACTGACTTGCACACAAAACCACTAAATTTGGATTAATTTAATTAGGCTTAGGTGTGAACCCCCGGCCTCTAACTAGAATTAAATCTATCCTATAACTGTGGATCGTTGCCTAGTCTAGGTCTAGCGAAGTCCTTCACAGTAAAGTTAAGTCAGATTCGTTCGTTTACTTCGATTCTATTTATTTCGCAACTACAGAGCACAGCACAAACCTTCACCAAACCACTGCGAAGTACTGGGAAAAACAGGCACTCAACAAACATTGCAGATACTTTTATATTGAAGCAAACCCCGCCCTCCGCTTGCGTCGATAGTCTTTTGGGCGCCTGTTTTCGGCTCACTTTTTGGGTGCCTTCGCTGCTGTTCCTTCCAAAGTTGGGCCAGCTATCCTTCAAACTGCTTCGGCCCTTTTCATGTTTAGCTGATACTAATGTTGTTTTCGATATTTTTGGACTTTTGGCGGAAACCTAAAAACTTCTAAAATCAGCTTAAAAATTCATCAACGTGTCATTCCTATGGTAATTCCAAGAATTACCTCAAAAACCAGCCTGAAACCCAAAATTTCCAGCCAATAGTTATCAACAGATGACTTCAAGAAGATTCCTTTAGCGGGAGGCTTACGGTAGAAACTACTACCTTAGTTTAACATCAGACGAGCTGCAAAACAGCAGCACAAATTAACAAAGAGCATTTCTAGGCTACGTAGGCATAAGCTGCATTAGGCGGCTATATATACTTAGAATTTGGGTAGATATACGTATCGTTTTTTACTTCTTTGTGTATGTTTTAATGTTAATTTTGACTAATTTTTAATTAGAAGGATGATTTAATTTCGACTTGTGACATCACTCACCCTCCCAAAAGACGAAAGTCCCCTTTCGAACTACACAAAGAGAAACTACAGTCATACACCAAAACTATGGAAATAGTTATTAGTGCACAATTCTCTCAGGCATAATCAGGGACACTTACATTACATATTGTTGGCTGTCTGTGAATGCTGCAACTACTTCAGTGCTTTAAAGACTAAATTTGGAACATTGCACGTACCCGTTTCAAACTTGGAGTTATGCCGTTTAACTGAGTTTATCGTTGTTATAAGAAACGGAGGAATGGCCCCTCGCTGCACTTTCAAGACTTACAGCTATGTTTGTGTTTTATTTCCATATAGTATGTTTACGTGTGCTTTTGGCGTGAGGCAGTGTAGTGTATATACTAACTTTCGGCCAATGTGTACGTATTCACTAGCTTGTCTCCTCTTTTCTTTTCAGCTGGCAGCTGCGTATTCGAATGCACTTACCATTCTATTTGCTTTTCTTTTTCAAAGCACTACTTTCACTTGCGTAGTAACTAACGCACTGAATTATATATAGGTGCTTAGCCTCATTTTTGAATTCCACGTCTCGGATTTACTTTTAAATATAGAAATGAATTTTTGTAGATTTCTTTGATTTGACTTTAAACTTCCATCCAGAATCTTTTCAAATTTATAATTTGTCCACTCTTAGACTTAGATGCTACCTTTCGACTTTTTTTGAATTTGCGAGTTTCAAAGGATTATTTTTGCTATAACTACAGAACAAACGTTAAGCTTTTTAGGCCCCACATGAACCAGATGCATCAGTTAGAGAATGCGTAGGTATAACACGGCTTTTCAATAATTAAATTCATTAAAACAAGGAACAAAACTACTACGTATATATCTTCAACACAAGAACACAAAACAATCTCGACTAGTACAACACTTTCAATTATTTCTAATACAAGTTACACAGCACGGCACCAAACACAATTGGCAATGCGACTAGCCAAACTGTTCTCTATAAAAACTTATATATTTCTACAACGCTGATACTTCGCAAATCACAAATGTTAAGCACAACTATTCAAGGTGCATTACAGGACACTTTTCCTAGTACAATTACAGAAACCGATTCGATTATTTCCAAAACTCAGTATATGCTTTCAGAAACTGCCAGTACAGCCTTGGTCGGGGAACCTGGTGTCCAAACGCAAATGCAAATTATCATCGTTTTCAAACTTAACGCGATTATTTTTCACAATTTCAAATAGAAGTTCAGATTTGCCTTGTCACTGCTACGTGAGAGTCCAAATAACTGAGCATACTATAAGGACTCAGCTTTTTTGTAACTTTCCACGAGATTTACTGCAAACCTTTCTTGCAAACACTAAAATTTAAAGTTTCTAGGTTCCGCAGAACCTACAGATTCGTGTTTCTTTTCGAACGACAAATTAGAGCTTCAGCATTCGTAGCGGTACAGCAGCTATGTGTAAAACTTCAGATTCTGCTTAAAAATCATACTTAAACGTAACGCTACTTTCAAAACAGTTTTTCATTCGGACTTAGCCATAAATTAAGAAGCGGTCGGTTATTGTAAATTCTTCCTGTTTGCAGCGCCAAGGCCGCGTGCGATAGTGGATTAAGGTGCACATTAATCTAATGTTTCCACAACAAAAATAATTATTTCCATCATTCAATACAATTTTACTTGATTCTTGTAAATTCTCAAGTGATTTCACATCAGTCTGATGAAATGCAAACCTATTAGTAACGCGAGCTTCTCTGCTGACCTTCGGTCCAGCCAAGAATATAAAAAGTATGCTAAAGCATAGTAGAAAACGAAAAAATAGGCTACGGACTTTGTTTCTTAAACTTTTGCACGGTTTGGTATTACGACGAATGCGCGAAAAGTTTTCCCATATTCGTGTGCTCTTAGTGCTAACAGTAGAAGCACAGTCTTCCTCAAATTTTGGCGAAGCTGCGTTTACGTTTTGAAATTTTGACAAACCAGTTTCAACCTCGGGAACAGATACTTTGGCTGAAATTTCCTTATTTTCGGTGCTATTTTTGGCATAACTTTTCTGAAGTAACAACTGATTTTGTTCAAATATCGCTTTATTTTTGCTGTGCATTCCTTTCAAAGCTGACTGCAAATTTTCCTGATTTTTCATTATAATTTCCTGACCTTCTTTGAAAGATTTCAGGGATGCACTTATAGCGTTAATTTCAGCTAGCAAGTTAGTGGTATTACTTTCAGCTTTCTTGTAATGCAAGCGAACATTCGAAATCCTGGCGCAAGCTCCATCTAACTCCGTTTGTGAGTTTCTTCTAGAACAGATTTCATTTTCAGCCGATGGCGAAACTTCGTCCTGGTGAAAACACGCCCTAGCATAGTGACCTGGTTGCAAACAGTAATTGCAGATAGGACGACCGTCTGCCGTCCAACCTCCTCGATGCAGTTGTGGCTGATTATTTAGATTCTGTGGCTGTGGCCTTCGGTCCACATTACGAGAATTTAAGTATATCATATTTTCAGCCGGTATCGGGCCAGAATATCTTGCACCAGAAAAACTTTGATCCATTTTGTTACGTAGTTCTGATAAATTTTCATTGACATATTGCTGAAATTGCTCGAACTTTTTAGCCTGGGTAATTGCTTGCGAGTGCTGCAACTTCATTGCTTCCACCATTTTACCCATTTCTGTGAGTAAAGGTTCAACTTTGGAATTAGTTTGCTGCTTTTCTGTTTGCGGAAATGAGTATGCAGCAACTGGTTTGGATGCCGGCCTCGTTAAACCTTCTAGAGCTTCGATTTGACGAGCCTTTTTGATGGCATCCCGAAAGTCGATAGGATTTTGCAAAATTAACTGAGTTTTATACATAGGATTTAACCCATTTATAAAACTGTTAAAAGATAAATTCATTGCTGCATCAGAATCCATTTCTGGATAAGCCTTTTGAACTAATCTTTGAATAGCATAGGCAAAATCTTGAACGCTTTCTCGAGGTTTTTGAGTTCTGCTATGAAGTTGCATGCTCGCAAGTCTTTCCTACTCGGCAGGCTTAAGTTGTTCTGTGAGAGCAGCCTCCAAATGCTCCACAGTATCTTTTTGAGACGGTTCCAAATTTCTGTAAACATCAAGCGCAAAATCTCTAAAATATGCAGGAAGTACTTGTAATTGCTTGGCATCGTCCCAATTCTGGGCGATAGCCACTAATTTGAAGACTACGAACCAGTCATCTATGGACTGTTCGTCAGATTTTCCAGAAAAAGGTCTCAAAGTATCTTTCGGTAGTGAAACAGTCTCTGTCGGGCCCACCAAGACCGGTTTTTGACTTGGTATTGCCGCATTAAAAGTATTGAAAAAACTTTGCTTGAAAGCCATAAAGTCATCTTTCAAATTTGAAAAATCTTGAAATTCAGTGACATCTGGCAGTTCTGAAATTCTCTGAGTGCACGTGGCTAACTCATCTTTCATATCCTCAAGCATTTTTGCTTGTGTTTTTATCGCTTTCGAATGCCGCTCCAGGCGGTCGTAGTCTGGATTTTGCGGAAAAAGTAGAGAGTTATTTGTATCGTCAAACCCACCCTTTCCGTCAGCCATACAGCGTAACGCGCAATGAAATTTTTCAGTTTACAGACAGATATATGAACTCTCCAAATTTTCGGAAATTCTAAAAGTTTCGCTCTTCCAGGCCAGTAAATTTTCTTCAATATTTCTGTCACTTCTTCGATCGGGAGCGTTGGTCGGTGAACCACGTGTCCGTCTCGAAATTATATACTCTCGTACGGTCTTGGAGATACCAGATTCGTACGTTAACCACGTTTGATTCAGTTTATATTCTAATCACAACAGTTAGAAACACTCTATGTACTCGTCAACTCTAGCCACAAGTAAACTACAAATCACAATAAAATTACTCAAATTACTCAGATAACCACCAAAAATTTGGCATCCAAGCAGAATCTGGAAAGACAGATCAGGATTTCTCCACGGATCACTGGCTAGGACGTCCCAACACCGGTCTTCCGAGGGTTAGATCCACTGGCTGATGTCCTGGCGGAAACAGGCTTCCGGGCGACTGCGGACTTCCTGATGGCTCCCCAAGGATCTCCAGGAAATGTTGACAGACTGGGCAAATCGCTGAAATTTGCCTGGGTATCTGGACGATGACTGGGACCGTCAGAGTCACCGGTAGCTGAGCGGTCTGCAGTGGCAGAGTTGTTGATGCTGATAGGTCAGCAGTCGGATACGTCTGCTGGAAGTTAGCGGCAGACTGTGGTGACCACTGATTCATACGCTGTCACCCAACAAAAAGGGTGGCAGTGGCTTGGTGTGTTCGTTTAAGTTCGGCGGACTTCGCTAGACTTGTCTCGGCAACCACGCTCTGCTACCAATTGTGGCAAGGCAGAACTGAGAGTGTGCCAGGTAACTGGTAGCAGAACGGGAGCCGGCGCAGTGGAAATTTACTTAAGAACTCAGTGAACTGTCACGTGCTGGGATCGCACCCTCACACTGACTCTAAACTTTAGCAACTCTTAGAAACCTTGTCACGTGCTGGGATTTCACCCTCACACTGACTTGCACACAAAACCACTAAATTTGGATTAATTTAATTAGGCTTAGGTGTGAACCCCCGGCCTCTAACTAGAATTAAATCTATCCTATAACTGTGGATCGTTGCCTAGTCTAGGTCTAGCGAAGTCCTTCACAGTAAAGTTAAGTCAGATTCGTTCGTTTACTTCGATTCTATTTATTTCGCAACTACAGAGCACAACACAAACCTTCACCAAACCACTGCGAAGTACTGGGAAAAACAGGCACTCAACAAACATTGCAGATACTTTTATATTGAAGCAAACCCCGCCCTCCGCTTGCGTCGATAGTCTTTTGGGCGCCTGTTTTCGGCTCACTTTTTGGGTGCCTTCGCTGCTGTTCCTTCCAAAGTTGGGCCAGCTATCCTTCAAACTGCTTCGGCCCTTTTCATGTTTAGCTGATACTAATGTTGTTTTCGATATTTTTGGACTTTTGGCGGAAACATAAAAACTTCTAAAATCAGCTTAAAAATTCATCAACGTGTCATTCCTATGGTAATTCCAAGAATTACCTCAAAAACCAGCCTGAAACCCAAAATTTCCAGCCAATAGTCATCAACAGATGACTTCAAGAAGATTCAACTAGCGGGAGGCTTACTGTAGAAACGGCTACCTTAGTTTAACATCAGACGAGCTGCAAAACAGCAGCACAAATTAACAAAGAGCATTTCTAGGCGACGTAGGCATAAGCTGCATTAGGCGGCTATATATACTTAGAATTTGGGTAGATATACGTATCGTTTTTTACTTCTTTGTGTATGTTTTAATGTTAATTTTGACTAATTTTTAATTAGAAGGATGATTTAATTTCGACTTGTGACACTTGACTCGTAGAGATATGACGAGTAAGCGTACAGAAACATGGACGTGGTACTGATTTTTGGCGGTTACGTTTGCTGGTTTGGGATCAGCCATTAACGTGCAGAGCATGTACCGATGTATATGCAACTGATACATAAATCCTGCCAGGTGTCACACTTTTAATGGCTTTATGTTTTATCTAATCTGTTTATTCTACTGTCTGATTTAATTTTTGTTGGTGTTTCTTAATAGATGTGGACCAGATGCGTGCTCAGGGCGACTTGGTGCGAAAGTGTGTAGAGGAGTGGCAGCTCAAAACGGCTGAAAATCTTCAGCGGAATTTGGTGGACCAAACTGCCTCTCAACTACGTCAGAAACTGGCCGATGTTGAGACCAGTCTGTCTGCCTCACTCGCTAAAGAAATTCAGTCGGCCGTTCAAAAGTTTGTTCTTGTTCTCGTTGAAAATGGCGCGATTCTAAATAATATTTTAAAGTGTCTAAAAGCGAAGTCTTGGAGTCATTTAAAACTATAGACTGCAAAGCATCAGCTCTCCTTTAGGTTTTCATTTGATGTATAGGCATTGTTTGATATAAGATGAGAGGCCTGGAATACTGGCTTATTTTAACATTTAGTCATTTTTAGTGTTTTTTTGCAATTTATGCACAGAAAACGTAAAAATTCGTAAATTTTTGTCAAAAATATGCCCTCCCTAATTGTGGTCGGCCATGGGGTTGGGCGACTTCGAGCCCCCCCCCCATTTTGACCTAGAAATAAGCAAGGGGATAGTGTTTGTTTGCAAAACCTTTTTTAGTCGAAGTGAGCTCATGTTTTAGGAGTCACCAGGAATCGATGGAAAATCTACGCCTGGCCCTCCGTGAGGACATCTCTTCCCTGCTGAATGAGCATCATCGAAGTCTGAGCAGCTGTCTTCGCTCTGCCCCGCCCACTCCTGTTCCCCAGCATCATAGCTCTCCCCATGAGATTCAGCAGAGACTGGCTGTGGCTCTTAAAACGGGACGATATAATGAAGCTTTTCAAGTGGTACGAACCACCGACATAATAGTGTTGGGGACATTGGGGATCTGCAATTCGCTGTTGCAACACTTTTCCCCACAGTTTTGCCGCATACGGGTTGGATCGCGTAGTTAGTAGCCGGTGGTTTCCCTGCATTATTTATTTTATATTATACTACCATCAGGTTTTTACCGTCCGCTCTGACTTTAAAACCAGCCGGGCCAACTGACGAACCAGGTTGCTGATTTTGAAATTTTCAAGTTGGGCAATCAATATTAGAAGTGAGTCACGGGTAACCGGAGGTCGATTTTCAGGTCAGTGGGTTTCAAGATTTGGAAAACCCAGGATTTTGGAAAGGGTGGTCGAGCCTGAAAAAATTGTTGCTTTCGCCAGACGTGCTTTTGGGGGTGGTGGCAACAATTTTTAACAAAATTTTCTGCGCTGCTGCAAGTGACAAATTTTCCGAGTAGGTAGTTGTTAGTTTACGTGGGGGGTTGCGAAGCCCCAGAATTTTGAGAAATTTTTGAAATTATAAAAAATTCGTTATATTAACCTTTAAAACGATTTAACTGAGAGTTAAAACTATTTTGACATTGCTAAAAAATCTACTGGAAATCTATAGAAATAGTTGACTAAAAGACGATACCGTTTTGAAATTGTGAATAACCTGTAATGGAAACCTTTAAAAGATTTCAAATATGTACGTAATATGTAGGTGAAATAAAATGCGAGGTGCCCGCGGGTCACGAAATCCAACAGTCGAACAGTGCTGCCAGTGGTATAAAGTAAGGATGATGAGGGCAGATTCGGCCGGCTAACTCATCAGCTTTTCAGGCTGTCGATAAATGCTAGTGATAAGGCAGTAGTTCGATAGCCTATTCATGAATTGCTTGAAAAATGAGCTTTTATGTTGCGAACGTATTAGTATGGGTGGATGTGTGCTTTTCTGTTGTAGGCCTTATCTGTGAGTGACCTATCTGTGGTAGTTTGGCTGTGTCAACGAATTCCGCCAGGGAATTTGTTTGGTAGCGGTGCTTCTGCCTGTCCCCTGGAACAGCCTGTGGTCCTTTCCCTGATCCAGCAGCTTTCAGCGGATCTTACCACCAATACAGAGCTTAAATTGAAGTTAGTTTAGTTACAGTCCATTTTGTTTTTTCTGTAAAAACATTAATGCTTTGTGAAATCTTGTAGGTGAATATCAGAGGCGGATTTTATGTGTGAATTTTTTGTTTTCAGATATTTGGAAGAAGCCCTTATGGTAGTGGATCGAGACCATGCGCCTACTCGTGATCATGTTAGCTCTATTTTGCAAGGATTGATCCTGAGCATTGAGGCTTATCTCCGTAGAGCTGAGTCCCTTGGCGCTCCTGCACAAGCCCATGTTCGTTCCATGCGGATGCTGATGATGGCTGCTAAAGGACTGTTGAGCTAGTGCTTTCTCTAGCTACCATTTTTAAAGCTTTGTGGTGTTTTTAGGAACGTGATAAAAAACTGTGGGTTTTTAATGTGATTGACAAGTTTTTACTAGCCAGTGTTGTGCTAGTTGTTTCTGTTGGGATATAATGATGGTGTATCCATGTCCCTGTGTTTTTTGTTAGATTAATTTGAATCTATTTTTATTGAACTCTACGAATGCCATTACTGGCTGTTGACCTGTTTGAGAATCTCTTATTTGGGGTTTTATTAATTTCTAAAATTTCGGTTTCCAAGTATTTGTCTCTGTTGAAAAGTAGCCTTTCTGTGACGGATGACTTGAATTATTGAAAATTGAGTTCGTGTTAGCCGCTCCAAGATGGTTCCAGATTTTCAAGTTTTTTTAAACTGAGCTCATTTGCTTTGTGAATTGTGTTTTCTTCCATGTGCCTCGTGGTATAAAATTTGTCTGTTTCTACTAGTATTGTGTTCTTTTGATCACGTATTCATTAAGCAGATTTATTTTCCAATTCGCTTTATTATGAGTAATTATGTTGATTTTGACAATTCTAAAGAATAAAGTCGCATCATTTGTTTATGTTAGGCTTTCAGGTTTTGTTAGCCATATCACGAGGTGTCCTGTGTGGTACCAAGAAAGAGTGTGACAGCTGGCAGGTTCTCTGTTATCACCTGCAGGTACATGCTATGCACGCTAACGGCTGACCAAAACTTGAAAACCTGAAAACTTGAAAAACTAAAACTTGTATGTTCACTTCAAAGGAATTTGGACGATACCTCAAGGTGCACGGTGGTGATTCCTTTTGGGCACATATTGTTGGTTGGCGGCACAGCTATCCCATAGATTGCTATCATAAAAAATGTTATTTTTGCAAAAAACACGACCAATTTTTTCCGAAGATTGTGGAGCATGCAATCTGGAGGGCTGCTACTTAACAGATGTGAGCTTATTTCTCCATAACGAAGAGCGATTTCACAATAAATAAAAAATCGTCCCCAGCTATTTAATGAAGGTATCGAATGACCCTAACCGATGTCTCTCGAAAAAATTTACTTGAGAGTGCACAAAAATCTGGAAAATTATACTTCTAAATGTGTTAAAATACTTTAGAAAAGCAACATTAGATTCATCGTGTGCATTAAAAAGAAAAAATGTCAAGCGGCATTTTGAAACAAGTTACCCCTAAAAGGGGTAATATTTCGCCCCAGGCAAGTTCGTCGCAACATAACTTTATCATAACGTTTTTGTGAACAATTATTGTAGTTCATTCAAATGTTGTAAAAAAAATAGTATTGGGTCGTCGCATTGTTGCATCCGAGGACAAATGGCCAAAGTTAAAATGACATGTCAAAACCGGCTACCTAAAAACTTCAGGGTCGTCTGGCATAGCAAAATCAAGAAATTGTTGCAGAAACCATGATGTACGAAAACACACTTAACCACATTTTGGCCATCTAAGAAATGAAGCAAGAAATCTAGTTTGCCTCATTTGCATAGTTTACACGCAATAAACATTCATTTTGACTTCTACATAGTCAAGGGGGGGCAATGTATAGATTTTGTTCGAGATGAAGAAAAATATTAGTTGGGCCACTGGCTCAAGTTTTCGGGATTAAAGAGATTAAAGAGTGTATCCAGAAAATAAAACTTTTACTTCTCCAATATCTTTTCTGCAAGTGTTTGTACTTTTTCGCACAGTTTAATCAGGAACCCCCCTACCTTAAAAAAGGGGAGCAGCTAGGTTTATGTGCTAAGCATAGGCATTGGAACTGGTGAAAGAAAATTCTCAGTTCAAAAGTGGGTCCACCGATTACAAGTATGGTGGTGATTCCTTTTGGAGACATCAACTTTGAACCACTATTATTCATTCATTATTTGGAGTTAAGAAGTCATCTTTATATCAAAATGTAGCTTAACATTTTCGCTTTTTATTGAGTACAATGAATCTAAGTTTGGCTTTCCAAAATGTTTTTCCTGTATTTTAGAAGAAGTATAATTTTTCAGATTTTTTGCAGGCTGAAGTAAATTTTTTCGCAGGACATCGGTTAGAGCCTTCGATACCTCTATGAAATAGCTGGGGACCCTTTTTTAGTTATTGTGATATCGCTCTTCGTTATGGAGAAATAAACTAAAATGTCTGCGCAACCTGGATTTTGCCTACTTTTCACTACTTTGGCAAGCCACTACTTCAGTTAGAAAGCAGCTATCGGGGCAACTAAAAAAGGGTCCCGGGGTATTTTAGTGTAGCACACATCTGCTAAGTGGCAACTCTCTAGCTTGCATACTAAATTCTGCACAATCGCTGGAAAAAATTTGGTCGTGTTTTTGCAAAAACTACATTTTTTGTGATAGCAGCCTAAGGGATAGCAATTGTACGATGGTCATGCCTCCGATAATTGGCCTCTGTGAGACCTTTAAATCGACACCCTTAGTTAAATTTTACGGCTTTCGTAGCTCAAGAAGTAGTGGATTATTTGATTTCTGCAGAAAGGACAAGTTTTTGACGCCAAAATAAGAAAATTGGCTATATCTCACGATAGGGAAAAGCTAGAAAGTTGCTTCCAAAAGCAAAATTGTAGAGTTTAACGAGTTCTTTCGAATGGATATAGTCATAGCCATGCAGCTGGTGCCAAACTTTCAGGAATTGGCAAAAACCGCCCTGAACGCAAATGTTGAATTTTTGAAGCGCGATTGTGCAGAGGGTGTTAGAACGCTAAAGCAACTTATTTTGGAAAGTTTTGTTGAATTTCATCCTGGTTTACGCCGTCAATCAACAATATGTGCCCAAAAGGAATCACCACCTTAAATGAATGAGTAGTAATGGTGCAAACTTTGTGACCAAAGGGAATCACCACCTTAAATTAGACGCACGCAGGCATTGTTGTTCACCGGTCCAATTTTTCGTGGACCGGCCGGTAAAGATATAAGATATTTGACAGTTTTCAAGGCAAATTGTAGCAAGTTTAGGGCGATAAGCCGCAGATTCAGGAATTCCTTATTCTCAGATTGAAACTTTAATAGTACTGATCAACATCGCCAGCATACAATATAAAACTGCAAATGAAAGCAAATATATGTGCACGATAAAAATGAAGCAAAAACGAAGCTAAAACATTCTTGATTGCAGGAAAATTGTTTTCAAGGAGAAGCAAGCGTTCTAATAAATAAATTCGAGTCCGTGGAGTCCGGTTCCATAAAACTTTGCGGCGACAGCTAGATTCATGTTAGTTGTCGGTATATCTTCAGTATAAGTATAAGGTCGGTTTATCTTCAGTATAAGTATAACACTCCACGGACTCGATTTTATTTATTGGAACGCTTACTTCGCCTTGAAAACAATTTTCCTGCAATCAAAATATTTTAGCTTCGTTTTTGCTTCATTTTTATCGTGGTTTATCTTCAGTAGTCAGAATTTCATGTCAGAATTTCATTAGTCAGAAACTAACTTTCAAACTTTCATTAGTCAGAATTTAGGTTTTTGAAATAATAATATAAGTAGAACTTTCATTTGTAAGAATTTCATAAGTCCGAATTTCATTAGTCAGAATTTCATTAGTCAGAATTTTGTTTGTCAGAATTTTGCAGAAAAGCACAGTTCTTCCTGGTGCAAAGTGTAACAAGATGGCTCATCTTGATGATAATTTCATAAAATAATTTCTAGTCTACGCAAAAATATGTGTCTTGGCTCTACCATCAGCAACGAGCAAAACTTTCTTTTCAAAAGGGCTCCCCATCCCCAACAACTGGATCGGTTCCGCGTACACCTGCCTACATTTCACAGACGGAAATGACGATAGGCTGTTTCGTTTGAATTCTAAAAGAATCAGAATGGAGAAGACTACGTAATAACTGATGGATTATGTAATCTTGATATGACGCAAATCAGAGATGAAACCGGGTCACCGGGTCAGTTCGGGTCACTATATGGGCCGGGTCACCGGGTCAGGAGCTCTGACCCGGTATTCTTGATTGGAGGAATTTTTTGCTGTTATAGGATATTTTTCAAGGTTTTACCATTTTTTGCCAACTGAAAACTTCAACAATTATTCAAAAACTAGCAATAGAAATATTCTTAACTTAATCGTGTAGTTTTTTTAAATGCTTGTCGCTGTAGTAGTGTCCTCATAATTGTAAATTTTAATGTCCTGTCAAGCCTAGCTCTAGGTTTGAAACTACAATGATTGCGTTGAATCTTAACTAGAAAATGAAAACTTACATGAGCCCTGAGAGTCTGAAATCTTTATTTTAAAGTTTAAAATTCTCCATGCTCCAGCTCCATCTACTGTAAGTGATTTATCGCTGCTGCTATTATTTTTGGAGGGAGAGGGTCAGACTGTGGGTTTCAAATCTCGGTAAGAAGGAAAATCTCAGCAAAACAAGGTTTACAGATTCTGAGTTTTACTTTGCATTTTTGGGTTGCCGCTTTTTTCTCAAAAAGGCAACCCTTTAACTTGGGTATGTCCGTTATTTATTTATTTATTATTATTATTTCTTGCCGAATGTGTCCACCCCCAGATCTCGAGATTGGTAAGGGGTAGAGAGGTGGTTGATACCTCATTTTGAAGGGCTTGACTTGGAGGTTTGCATATCGCGCGGGGAGCCCCGGGGGAGGCGAGGTGCTCCCGGAGCACCCCCGTGAGTAAAAATGAGTAAAATAAAAAAGTTGTCCAAATGAGCTAATTTTGGTATCATTCGAAAGCTCGCGACGAGTAAAGAAAAAGTTGTAATTGGGTCAAGGCCTGAAAATGCACTCATTTTGAGCTATGAGGCGAAAAATGGTCAAAAATGGCCAAAAACGGCCAAAATGGCTCAAAATTGAAAGTTCTCGGATCGGGCTCATATCAGTATCATTCGAAAGCTCTCGTTGAGTAGATGAAAAGTTGTAATAGGGCCAAAGCACCAAAATGTGCAGAAAATGAGTTACGGGGCCTGAAAGGGGAAAAAATTGCCAAAACCGGCCAAAATGGGTCAAAATCAAAAAGTTATGGAAAAACGACAATATGGGTATCAATCGAAAGATCTCTTTGAGTATATAAAAAGTTGTGATAGGGACAAGGAGTAATATCGTAGGATAATTGACTTATCTCGTTAATAAGAGGAAAAATGACAGCGGCAACCCATTCATGCCAATTTGCTTGTTGCAATTGTTATGGCTTACTACATATCTTCAGGAACCAATTGTGATTGATTTTATTTCATATTCTCTGAATCCTAGCCATACGAAAAATATTTCCAAAGAATTTCCTCTGAGTGAAACTTCAATCATACATACAACTATGTTAAATTCAGGCCTACTGCCTGGACTAGGCCTGAATTCTAATGGCGGGGCGATTGCAGGTAGTATAAGCCGTGGCCTAGTTCCGCATCCAGTTGCTGTATCTTACCTAACTAATAACTAAACATTACCATACTGATGAACTCCAGAGGCTTCGGCAGTAACCAACTAAATAACCACGTGGCGGACAAATGAATTTATTGGTAAAGTAATACAGGAGACCAACCGGTACAGACAGTAACACCACACTACACTGAATCAGACAAATCTTGCAGATCAGGTTAGCTATCAAAACTGATGGATCTACACACGAGTACATTTTAGGTTGACCGGTTGCATGTTAGTTTTAGTGATATTTCACATCTTCCCCCAGTGAAGAAAATTTTAGCGCCTGCTAAAAAGCAGTAAGGAGAAGAGGTTGCTACCAATAATTCAAGTTAAAAGAATTTGAGACTTTCACAGTAAGTATATACCATGTGACCAGTTATGTCAGTATCCTGGCACGTTTAAGTCCATGGTAATGAAAACGTAGCAAAGTAAAGTTAATTAAAAATTAATTATAAAGAGGTAGCATTTGGAAGTCTTTCAATATAAGCAAAACATGGGGAATTATACCGAAACACCCATTAGTAAAAAGAACTTCATAAGTAATACAACACGGTCAAAGTTAGAAACTAGAAAACTTCAAAAAGTAAGGCTCAAAAGAGACTGAAAAGAGTCGGAACGAACCCACAATGAAAATAGTAACCAAATACCACTGTTATATAAATCCACAATGAAAAGAGAAATACAACAATCATACAACATTCATTGATCTGTCACAATTACACTCACAAACATACGTTTACATTCACACTTATAGCAAATTTTCGAAAACAAATAGTACAAACACAACATTTATCTGTACACAAAGTTTCAAAGTATCTGTACACAAGTGAAAATGACCTAACTAAGCTATACAGACTACATAAAGTACTATAAAATGTAGAGAACTAGGCTAAATTTTCCTATTGATCAAGTAGTGATATCGTGAGATATCTTATCTGTCGAAAACTGAACCTAATTCACTAACAATGCACAAAATCCTACGTAACAAAAATCAATGCACAAGGTATGAGGTATATATATTGCATATGAATTTTAACTATGAGAATCCAAGGAAATTTTAAATAAGAAAGAAATCCAATAAAACTTCATAAATAATATAAATATTTTAAATCAAGTGAAAATTTACTACATCCTCCGCCGGATAAAGAAAAATGATCGCCTGATCATAAACAAGATAAAAATTAAAGGCACAAAATAAAGCACTGAAACATAGGGGGAAATACTGAGGAAGGGGATACACGTATCAACAAAATACTGAACGAATCAAAAGTATATATGGCAAAGAAAAATTGCAAAACTGTACATACTCATAAAGCATAAACATAAAGTACAAAATGACTACAAAGAATGACAACAAAGTTATGGCAAAAACTTAGCTACCGGTGGTTAGAAGACACTTTACGGGGTTAGTAAACTGAGCAAAATCAAAGACAAATATAAAGAACAACAAACAAATAAGAAACATATATGAAAGTTCAAAATTTTAATCGATGAGTTGTAGCTGTTGTAGTCATGGCAATTTATAGTTAAGTTGGAATGAGGGGGAGTGTAAATTTAGCTTCTTTGGGACGAGTTCACAACCGTGTTCTCGTTAGAGATCGAACGGCTAACTCAATATATTTCAGGATCGGAGCTGATCATTATTTCGCGTCATCGCTCGGTAGTTATATCCGTAGTTGTATCCGTAGTCATAGAAAACACACACACATACGTTACAGTGCAGACTCTACTGAGTTGCCAAACTGTACAGTCAAAAGATAGTGAAAGACTACGATAGAAATTCTAAAGAAATCTAAGATAGAATCTAAGAAAGAGAAAGAATCGAGAAGTAAAAGAGAAAAGATAGAAAATTCTATACACTCATGACTAGAGTTGCTCTCTTGAAAAACTAAATTTCTACAGAACACTTATGCACAAAAACCCTTAAAGCCGAGCTTGCTCCGTTAGATGTATTACAAAGTTACAACACACATATGTATACTATCAATGGCACGAGCTGAAAACAAACAAAAATTATCAGTAGTAACGAGCTAATGATTAACAACCACAAATAACAACCAGAATTAAGTAGAATAACATAAGTAATCATATCAAACAACAAAACACAATATTTTTGGATTTTTATGATATTTCTATTTTTAGGCATTTCCATTTAACGTAGCTATACGCAAACTATCAAAATACATGTCTAAACGCGACTATACAAAATGCTACAAAATTCCAATATTCTAAACAACAAAACAAACACAAACAAGAGATTCAAAAATACTCGTACGTACACTGGATTATACATATTGACTGTAGGCAATTACTAAAAACAATGAAATCCGAAATAGGAACAGCTCAAATGACCACACATTATCCAAATTACCCGCTGCTTGATTCAATCTGAGGCTTTATCAATTCCTTTTAGAAAAATCTTGCACGTTCTAGCCTCTTTCTAGTCCAATTAAATTGCCTTTAAAAATCTAAGAACAAATTGAATCCAGTTTTAATTCCACATTCGCGAAAAACAAATCCTCAAAGAAAACATCAACCTTTTAAGAAAAATATATCGTGACAAGTCTTTTCAAACTACGTAAATTTAAATGTTTTTAGTATTTGCGAAACGACAAAAAAAGAAAAAAAAAGAAAAATAAGGCCTGAACCCTGGTAGTACCGCCTACTGACCTCCAGGTCAATACCCAATACACCAAAAGTCCAATCGCACCTACGATCCTCTAGGATCATACGCCGACATATGGACGGATTGTAAGTGCTGATTGATGGTAACCATAATGACGACGGCGATGATCAGTGGAACGTAGCACGATGAGACTAGTTTGGCTGTATTGCACGTTGATATCAACCAATTACTGTCCAGTGAATCAATCTGTACCACCTGGGTTTATTGAGAGCAACTAAACATGAAGTATAAAATCACATCTTATCAAATATAAATGTCAACTACGAAAGATCAAAATATCTGTGAGTCAATCAATACTTCAATTGTCTACATCAGTTCAATGCTAAATGCAAATTAGTATCAAACACAATTGTCTATTCAAGTCAATATGAAAGTCATTCGTCTGTGAGTATACGCATAAACTGAAATATGGCAAACCATAAATGTACATACCCTTGATCAAAAGTCTATACCGTGGTTGTTTCTTAGAAATCAGTTAAATACCATGTCAATGACTGAATTGTTAGACACCAGTTGTATCAATCAGCAGATCCACAATCTATGAGTACCATTGAAAAAGTCCGTCTGAACAAGCAAAGTCTCTGAAGCTACTCTAGACAGTAAGTAAACATATACGTGCAGTCAAAACATGTATAGTTGAGAAATGTGAAAAGCGTTACGAAAACAAACGTTGAAAAGGAGACGCTATCGCTTTTGGCTGAGAAGTTATAATGTTGCCCAAACTAGACAAATTACTTAACGAATCCTGAAGAGACTTCACAAATGAAAATTCCTTTGGTGCACTGAGTACTGGTGCTACTGCAAAAGTTGTGTCACCTATGTCCTGCTTAACTGCTAAATTTAAACCATCGTCTTCATCACTTTGAAGTGCAGAGGCCATGTGATTATCGGATGCATCTGTGGTTATTCCTTCCTTACTGGTGTCTACAGTTCCGCTATCTAACGCAGTATCATTCATTAGATTGCAATCAAGAGCATCCGATTCTGAATCTGAACTATCATCAGACATTTCATCCGCTAACTTACTTTCAAAGGGTAAAATATCCACAAAAAGAAATGAATCAGGAAAGTCTGGATCTGCTACCTTTATCCTTTTACCTGAGTATGACGTCTGTTGCTCTGAACTTACCGATTCACGAATTGATAACTCATCTTGGTTGGTCCCACTTACATCTTTCGTATCTTGAGTAGTATTCGTGACTGGTTCCTTAAAAGTAGTGATCGCAGGTGCATCATCTGTGGTGTCTAGACTTGATAGTTCTTGTCTGCTTTCTTTTAACTTCTTTCTTTGGTCTCGATACGAGGATGAATAAAAAACACGATGTCGTAGAGGCGCGTACCTATTATTGGAGTTTACAGAGGCACCCATACTTAATTGACGTGGTTCACTAGCATGTTTGAGACGTTCCTGGCTATGATCCTGAAGGGTCGTATCCGGAAGCCTCGATTGATTATTTGAACTGAACATGCTACTCCCTTGCATCAGTGGATTTCCATACGTAGAGGAGAAAATAACACGATTCCCATAGGAAAACGAGCTACCTTCACCACTACGAGATCGATTTGGCACTTCACCACTACGAGATTTAGCACTTCGCATTGGCTGCTCATGATAGAAAGTTATCGGCGCATTAAAATACCTAGGCTGCTGAAATTTTGGTGGGGGATGCATATTGTACCGGAAATTTGGCAAAGAAAATCGCGGTGGTAAAAAGCGATTCTGAGAATAACGAAAATTTTGAGTTCTAAAACTGGAATTCTGAAAAATTCTGCCATTATTTCCAGAAATAAGTGGAAATTTCGCTTGCATTGGAGCCTTCGGAAAATTACGCGCTTGCGTGATTGATGGAATTCTTCGCACATTGCGCATATCCACTTTGCTGCTATCAATTGGTACCAACTTGACCCATCGTTGCTCATCTTGCAGAAAAAAGTCAATTGGTTGCACCTTTTGCTGAATTGGTACAGAATTTCCAGAAAAACCATTCGGAATGCATGAAACATTAGAGGGAGGAGATGTACGTACATACGTACTAGGACTATTCTGAAGAGAGGGGGGAGGAGATAAATTTGTATTTCCAAAAGCATAATTCTGTGGAAGATTTGACTTTACTACACTGGCATATGAAGAAAAAACTGAGCAAATCTGAGCAGACGAAATAGTCTGAGCCGGGTAGAGTTTCGTCAAACTTTCCATGATGTTGTGAGAATTAGAAAGCAATGCTGACACTTTTGGATCAGAATTAGAAATACAAGTGGGGGTAGAATTTTCTCCAGATGTGGACGGATTTACTGCGGGTTGGGAGCCCTGGAGGTCGCGCCGCCCGCAATCTGAAAATTCTGACCGTTCCCATTGATTGGTACAATATATGAAACATTAGGTTGCGCCTGTTGGTACTGCTCATAGGACATAATTTGAAATGCTTGCCCACTAGAATCCATAAGGATATTCGCACGAGCATTCTGCGGTTGCTGCTGTGAGCTTCCTCTACCGCGCCGGTTGCCTCGAAAGTTATTATTATTTCGATTCCAGTTGTTACTATTGCTATTATTGCCTCGCGAATTCTGATTCCAACCCTGATTATTATAATTGCCTCGAAAATTACCTCTATTATTACCTCCACGCCCGCGGCCACGCTGAAAGTTAGAATTACCACGCCGCATAGCACAATTCGCAGAAATATGACCTAGATTTCCACACCTATAGCATGTCACATTGCTATAATCACGTGGGGTTTGCTGCGCTTGCTGACCAGATGCCTGCTGCTGTGTTGGGACATTTTGCGCTGGCGCTGCTTGAGGAGTTTGCGCCGCTGCTACCGTCGGAGTGGACACGCTGTTAACCTCCTTAATTTGAGACTCCGTTTTCGCCGACTTAGCTTCTTCCAAATTAAGTTCCAATTGCGCGTTTTTGAGTTTCAAATCAAAAAGTTGTTCTTGCAGCTTTGAAAGAGCATCATCCCGTTCAGTATTAACACTGGAAGAGGCACTGCACACCTTAGCTTTCGTTTGTGTTTCCTTCTTAGAAGTGGAAGGGGAGGTCGACGTTTCTGGTAGCTGTTCCTCCTCCAACCGCGAAAGCTGAACCACTATTTTGCGCAATTTCTCCATATTCTGACCCCAGCATTCCAGATCAGCTAACAATGACACACCCAGTGTTTTAAGGTCTGATTTAAGGCCTTTCCTCAGCTGTTCAAAGATATTCACCGCTCGACCGTTTTCTGTCTCATTTGGGAATGCCTTCCGGGCAAGAATTTCCAAATCCGCCGCAAAATCCTGCACTTTTTCATCTTCCTTTTGTATACGTACATAGAAATTCCGAGAATGTTCAGCCGCCGTTCTAGTGACTGACACATACAAAAGTTTCAAAAGCTTCACCCAACTCTCCGTACGTATCAAAGGCAAACCCAAAGAAAGAGAAAGACGGTGGAGGACGGTTTCACAAATTTTTGCTTTAAAAGCAGGGACCGTTTCTTTTCCTCTGCAATGCCGTGAGCCTGAATAATTGCCTCAAAGCTAGTGATCCATTGCTCTGGCGTTAGTGCAGTCTCCCGTCCATTGTAGGGACTTGAAACATCTTTAAAAAGCGCAATATAGGTTTTAATATCGGCCATATTTCGCGCGTGACGTAGAGCGGCTCCTAGTTACGACAGATGTTTCCGGTGATCCACCTAATTCCTCTAATTGATCAAAAATCAGTTGAAAACCTTCTCAATGCCTCTTTATGATTGCCGGTGTGCGCGGATTTTCTTCAAAATGGTCACGCCAAAATAGGGAAAAGAACAAAGATCCAATCTCAAAAGAATATTCCCAAATCGTCTACAAATTATACGTATCGTAAATTTCACACAAATCGTTTAGGTAGTTGAAATTGATTGCGAACAAAAATATAAGGGCAAATTAGACCAGAATTGTCAAAGGTAAACTGGAAAACGCAATACGCACGTACAGAAAAATATAAAAATTCGACCAAACC